>JAQFVV010012403.1:16425473-16681763 GCA_028023455.1 Epiperipatus broadwayi | reverse complement strand
ATTGCTAAATTGGCTGCTTTGAATTTGTCTTCTAAATTTCTATTTTAAAAAAAATCGTGAACCTTCACATAATTAATCCAATTCTTTTTTTTTCTTTGCTTGGTGCCTGAAGGGCTTAATTCTACCGGTTAATAAAGTACTTGGGAATCGATTCTTTAAATATAAATGTTGTTATTCATTATGATTAGTTAAATGACTCAGAATTGAAAAATAGATTATTGCGCAAGAGGTTAGACCATTTCCAAACTTTAAATAATATTTATAAAATTATATAAACGTTGCTGGCATACCTTTTCCTTTATTCTGATATTTTATCTTTTCCATTTCTTGATCGTTTTGTTATTGGAGACATCGAAAGCTTGAAGCTCCTGTCCTACTTTTCGGAATCGTTCGTGGTCAGAGACTCTCTGTGGAACGTAAAGTTTAGGAGGGTTATGATATTATGTGCTGCAGAATACAGTGCATCCAGATTCTGGGCTCTCAAACCCAGACCCTCTTTCGATATCGCTCCGCCAGAATGCGAGGACATATCAACTCTAAGTTCGCTTTTTCAAATATGCTTTAAAATGATAAAATATCCACAATCGCCATGAAGGCCAGATTTCTTTAACGTATGCTAGTACTGTTACTCTGCTCTTTAATTTGATCACTGTCCGTCTAATCTTAGTAAGTTGCAATGATGTGTTAAAGATAATGATTCATTTCGTAAAATACGTTCAGTATGTTGATCTTAAAACCGCTTTTGTTTAAAAAAAAGCATTATCGATTCCCAGAGACGTAAATCAATTGGTATAATTTATTCTTGTAAATATTGCACATTGTTTGTTTTTTATGTATACTTATTCTAAAGACGCTCTGTCCTAACAATGCCTATCAAACATATGTAATGATTTTAAGATTGTAAATGAATGATTGAGACCGTACATTTATATTTATTTGTCAAAATAATATGAAATTGTATCTGTACAATTATATTTATTAAATGAGTGATAGAGGGGATTTTATACAACAAAGTCCCAAGTCTTGTAAATAAACGATATTGTCCCAAGCGTGAAACTAGTTGGTAAAATATACATGCGTTTTTTTAATCTTTTGTAATTTACATATGCGTTTGCGTAAGATTTATTAAAAATATCTATTTCATGTAAATCCTGGTTTGTCGTTTTTGAAGTACTATTTTCTAGTTAATATTTAGAACTATTTTCTTTAGCTAAGAGCTTAGCATCAATAAATAACTATAATAAATGTAATTCCTGGGCTACTCCAATCTCGATCATCACCATCAGTCTGATCTTATGCTCTACAGCTTTGCTTATGGGCACGGATTTAAAATAATTTTACTGTGTCATCAGAATTGTTGTTCATTGGGTCAGAGATTTGAAGAATAGGCAAATAGGTTAGAATTCAGGATTGCTCCAGACCTGTGTATCTCGGGCATGATCGGATTCGAGGTACTTTTGCTTAAGATTTGAATCTTGTTAAGTGAGCATACTATTTTGACCGGTACAATATATATATATATGTTGAATTAAATATTTTCATGGATTATTATAATAAAGAATAGAAATGATAAGATTTTATCCATGTAAACAGAGATAACTTGTTTGCTTTTGATGTTGCCAAGAAACTATCAATTACTATTAACTGATAATCTCCCTGAGGCTAAACAAATTTTTTCATTAATCTATAATAGCTCTTTTGTTGGGATTGATCCTCTTTTACTTCAAACCCATATTATTAAATGGATTCAAATGCAGAAAACTATTTTTTATAGATGTGAGAATGTGAAAAAATAACATCTTTCCTGACATTCTGAAAATAATGTTTTAAACTTCTCCAGAGAGTTGTACATGTTGGACTAAATATTGTCATGAATTGTTAATATAATAAAGAAAATAAATAAGGAGATTATATCCATGTAAACAGAGATAACTTTTGCCATTTAATGTTGCCAAGAAACTATCAGTTACTACTAAATGAAATCTCTCTGAGGCATATATATATATATATGCATAATGCTTTATAAATAATTATACATATAGACTCTATTTATGCATAAAAATAAAATCAAAAGATGAAATTGTAGTATTGTGAACTATGTTCATCTTCATTTTCCATTATTATTTATTGACTGCAAGATAAAGATTTCTCCTAAGTTTAATCCATTTTTTGTGATCTATACATTCTCTAGATATACTCCAACAGGTCCTTTATCATACTTGACTATTTAACAAGCAATATTTTCCTTGCCTTTTACAATTTCTTAAGATCCAGTTTAGATTAATTGTATATTCAGTATCATCTTTTTTAGTAATATATCTAAACAAGCTCCATTCCAACTTTTTAATGTTCTTAAAATATTGAAATATTTCTCTGTTCTCTCATCCATGTATTATTTTATTTTTATTCCCTTTTTTTTAATACTAAAATACATCTATCCATTCTTCAACTTTATGTATTATCTGCTGCAAATGTAGACTAATTATGCTATACCCCTTACACGCCTTAATCATCTTAGAGTTGCTATGTAGTCTAATCATTGCAGATATATTTTAATAAATATTCTTTAGATTTTGCCAATATCTTAAGTGTATTTCAGGTTGTTAAAAAGTCATTTAATCATAACAGAAATGCTTATAAATTCAAGTGCAATTTTGTAATCTACAAATTTAATGCAATATAACAAATCGTATTCATTGCTTCTTTCTTTCATTTCTCTTAATACTTGTTTGGTGTTTATAGTTATTTTATTCTCCTCATTTTTAGACATCAATCCATTACAGGATAAAAATTTAATCCAATGAAAGTTTAATCCAATTTGTTTACATTATATCAGCAGTCTTTCTTATTATGCCTATTCATCTCACATATGGTCTCTTTTTATGTCTTTAACACTCTATTGGAATCCAAATTAAACATTTAGCTATCCATCTATTATCAATTCTAGAATATGCTCATTCCAGTTAGATTTCAGTTAACTTTTTTCAGTGATATCAGTCATATCTTTCACCCAGGTATTTCATTTTGATCTTTTCCGATTACTCATAATATATGTCTCTCTGTATTTTGTTGAGTGGTCAGAAGTCTCTATGTTGCTTTTTTTCAAGTGTCTAAGTCTCAGATCCATAAATATGAACTGGTTAAACACATTTATCAAAAATCTTCCTTTTTAAAAACATAAGCATATTTTTTTTAAATACTAAGTTATTTATATTAAATGCACTCAATTCAAATAATTTCATCCATTATGTTTCATCTGTATTAATAATCGGGCCAATGTTTTTGTATTTGTTAATTTTTAAAATTATGACTATCATTCTTTATTTCTTCTGAGAAAATCCATTGAACATTACTTTAATGTTTTTAGCATTTAAGTTCAATTCTATTTTCTTACTTTCATTTGATAATTCCTGCAGCATTTTCTGAAGTATTATTTGAAAAAACAGTCACATTATTTGCAAGAGCTGAAATATTTAAATAATCTCCATTTATTTTTGCTTCTTTAGTTGTCCATTTTAATTCATAAAATATTTTTCATAAAACTATTATAAAAAATTTTGGAGATATAAAATTATTCTATCACACATCCTATTCAATTTTTATTTTCTTAGTATCACCATGCAAATAATCACTGCTTTTACATTTTGACTAACATTTTTCAAAATATGACAATATCCTGGATCTATATCTTGATGATCTGAAGTTTTAATCATCACAGAAGTATTTATCAAATCAAATGTTTAATGGCAACTCATATTCATTGGCCCTTTTTATAAATACTTGCATACTGTCCTAAACTACATTTAAATCCAACTTGCTTTTTTAGTTACAAAGATTACTGTAGATAAGTTGTAATTATTCAAGTAAAAATTTACTGTAAAACTAATAGAAGATTAATAGGTCATGTGCTTTCTTTATCATCTTTCTAAATATCAATGTTACTATTATGTTCATTCAATCATCTAGTACAAGTTTAGCATTTAGACATTTGGTATATATTGCCGACAATTTTTATATTTCTTTAACTTTCTTCTTTTAAAATATCAACAAGAATTCAATTATTTTCTGCAGCTTTTTCTTTCTTCATAGATTTATATTTTATAACGTAACTGGCTATTAGAAAAAATGCACGGTAATTATATAACGACTAAATGAAAATGATGATATTTCAAAAGAATTTATTCTGGAGTCAAAGGATATTTTATTGCTCTCTGGATAAACTTATAAAATGAAACTATATCATTTATATTCTTAATATCTTAGGGAATATTAAATAAAGACAAGTAACTAACATTTAAGTTATCGAAATATGTTAATTTACCAAGTAAGACCTTAAATTTAAATAAAATAGTCCAATTTAAAAAATAAAATAAACAATTTATCTTATTAAAATATGCTTAACATAAAAGTGAGTATTTCAATAATAAATACTTTCTCTTAAAATGTCAAAATATTAATATAGAAAATAATCCCAGTGTATAACGCTATACTGAAATAAAGGTGCTTGTCTTATAGATAAAGATGTCGTTCAATGGCGCTGTTTTCACGCTAAAACTATAAAATATGCTCATTCCTGGCCATTAATTATAATCATTTTGATGTTTTTTTTTGTAATGCGAAAATAAAAACAAAAGAAAATCGTCTTTTTTAAATATTATTTAATTTTAAATATTATTTTTTATTAACGTATACAATTTAAATGATAATAATAAATGTAAAATAAAATAAACAAATTACAATTTGATTCGTGTTTTTTAGTTTGCTTTATTAGAAAAATAAATTTTCTATCGGAGTTTTTTTTACTGGGGTTACAGCTTTTTTTGTTGTTGTTGTTTAAAAACTCATAATCAGAATAAAAAGTAAAATTTCTTAGTCTTCCTTTTACATTTTATTTCTACAGAGAAACAGATATTATTGTGTTATCACTATTTTTTACTTTTTTAGTCTTTGTTTTAAATTTTTTTTTTTTTACAGACAAACAGATATTACCGCTATTTTTTATTTCAAATAGAATGACAACAAAAAGTAAAAGTTGTTACAGTTAGGTTTAGGGTTAGTTTTAGGGTTAGGTTTAGAGTTAGTTTTAGGGTTAGTTTTAGGGTTAGGTTTAGGATTAGTTTTAGAGTTAGGTTTACGTTTAGTGTTCTGTTGTTTGTAATGCTAAAATAAAAAATATCAAAATCATATTTTTGTAAATATTTTTTTTTAGTAACATCTATAAAATAAATGATAACAATAAACGTAAACTATATTCAACAAAGTATAACCGTAGTCGGAGAAAAGAAAGAAAGTAAAACTTTTTTAAACAACAACAAAAATGTCTTCTTTACTTATTAATCATGTTTATAATATACACTTTTTATGAAATTTACAAAAAAAATGTGCATAATTGTACTTTTCTTACTGAATATTTTTGTGTTACCGCTCTTTTTTACTTCAAAAATATACACACGGTAGAATCTTGTTTGTCTCATGGAATGTTATGAACAGTACGTTACTTGACGCGTTATCTAATTCCAACTCATTTTACACATATATCTTGTCAACATTTTCCCAATTAAAACTTCAATACAGTACAGTGTAAAAAGTCTGATAATTATTACTTTACAAAATCTGAACATTTCAATACTTTAAAATAAAAAAATCCAATGAAAACAACATTTCCATCAAATTCAAAAAAAGACACCCTCTCACCAAGCCATAACCATTTTATAAACTGTGCGAATTCGGAAAATGTATTTGCTGCGATGCGACATACATGCTGTACTGCGATGTGACATAGCAGCCTGCAATCTGTAGCACAACAAAAAAGTTGTATTATAGAAAACGTGAGTTCGAATGTGTGGGCCGTGGAAACGGCATTTTTATGTGTTTTAGCGTGAAAACGGCACCATAGAACAGTGTCTTTATCTATAAGACTAGTACCAAAATAAATATACAAATGTTAAATCACCCCACATGGTATTATTTTGAGCTGGCTATTTTGAAATACAAACTCTAATGTATTTATATACTAGTTCTAAGAAGGTGATACTGGATTTCTTAACCATGTGGGGTGATTTAATATTTAGATATTAATATGTATAGATCTAATGACTTCTGAGGTTACAATAAATACCCAATATAAAATAAATTAATAAGGATTGGGGATAACCATTGTCATTATTTTACCAATAATTTATAAATTAATCAATTCTTATATATCTCTGTTTCCATATGCTTGATAAAATCATAAGTTCTCTATAACTCAGTTTAGTACAACAGATCTCCAGTGGTGATTTGTCAAAAAAAAAGAAGTACTCCAAATATGACATATATATTTCAAAAATCAAATATTATTTATATCTCTCGTTTAATATAAACGATTTGCATATTCTTATATTAAGAATAAAATATTCACCTTGCAATCCAATACATATATATATATATATATTGTCAGAACTACTAATGTCTCACATAGATTACGTTTCTTAACACTACTTATATCTCAAAATAAGAAAAAAATATCTACACTAATTTATAATTAACCAATCTGGGAAACCATTTACTAAAAAAATTTAGTATTAACAACATAAATACAGATATTAATACTCACTAATACTTATCACATCATTAAGCATGTATATACAAATTAGTTGACTTATTTAAAATTCTATATGGCTGTAACAAAAAATATGGTAGTGGTTGGTTAGGTGTACTGTGGCCACTAGGTGACACTGCAGTACAATCAAGAACCCCCAAGAAGCCTGCAAGTGATAAACTTCTATCCAAAAATTGCTGAAATCAACAAATTAAAATGACTAAGGCAATGTAAATTGAACAAATCCTTGTAAAATACAAATAAAAAAAAATCGAAGAAAATGCTATAAAATTCGAATTACAAAAACAGAAATTGGTGAAAATATGTCAAATGCAACACCACCTCCCAGAATGAAGGATTCTATCCAAAAATCACTGAAATTGACAAATTAAAATGCCTAAGGCAAAGTAAATTGAACAATTACTTCTAAAATATAAATTTAAAAAAAAAAATTGGAAGAAAACACTATAAAATTTGAATTACAAAAACAGAAAAACTATAATACTAAATATCAAAAAAATTAATGAAGCTTCATTAATGGCGAATGGTGCTTCATTAATGCCGGATGGAAGGAATGCAGTACATTTTTTTTAAAAAATCCTTTTGACTTTCAACACTATTATGTGGGGTGTAATAATTCACAAACCTTAATAACAGATTAATACTTATTAAGTAATTAAATATAGATAACAACAAGCTCATAGCTATTTAAAAAATAAAAGTAGCTATAAATTACAAACACAGAATTTGGTCTAATATATAAAACACAACCCCCCCCTCATTGCACGATCAAAAATAAGTACTTTTCAAAAATATACTAAATTTCATCAATATTTAAAAAATAAAAAACTTTCAACATTTGCAAATATGCCTGTGCGTTAGATTTCAAAGCAGCAATTTATATAAGCTAAAAAACAATAACATTACACCGGAGAGGTTCTAATTGTCTTTTCCAAAAATTTATCAAATTAATTATTCTCTGATTTGAAATTATGGCATATTATTTAAATATTAAAAGTTTTTAAAATAGATTTATAGAGATCTGCAGTAAAAAAAACTACCAATTTTTCTCCAGGCTGAGTTGTCCGACATTTGTAGTAGGCACTTAATGTTTGCAACATAAAAATCCATTAAGAACATTATTATTTTGAGCTTTATTGAAGTACAATTATTTAGAGAACAGATTGCAACACACTTAACTAATAACAGCAGATAATGGTGGTTATACGGTGGTACAACAAAGATGGCAGAAATTAGCAGCAGGCTTTAGCAAACAATTATTTAAAGGTAGCCTTTGTTCAAACAGATTGCAGCTCACTTAACTAATATTAGCAGATTAAAGAACATAGTTAAATGGTGGTTATTTGGTAGTTTAAAAAATACAACAAAGATCGCAGAAATTAATAGCAGGCTTTAGCAAACAATTATTTAAAGAAGGTAGTTCCGCAAAAATAGGCAAAAAAAAAGGTTCAAATTTTTAGGCTTTTGGTGCAAAATTATTTAGAGAAACATTCAAATTTTGAAGCTTATTGGAGCAAAATTATTTAAAGAAACCTTTTTTAAACAGATTTCAGCACACTTAACTAATAACAGCAGATTAAAAAAATAATTTAACACAAGATGTGGACAGATTACAACAATTTCAAAATTGTCAAATTTACAGATGGTATAGTAATGGCTTGTAATATAGCATCAAATATATCTTCATCATGGTGCAGTCATTGCCACAGGAATTCGACTAAGTATGACTCCAGGTGACATCAAATAGTTCCCCTCTCTTTGTTATTGCACCATTTTAATAAACCCCAAAGTCTTTCTACATTTTGTGTATGCACCCCAGTAGAAGGATCAACAAAATTATACATGTGATTGACTTTGAAATGTTGATAACCTGCAGCATTTAATTCATCATTTTTGTAGACCTTCTAACAGTCCGAATATATGGAGGATCCTGGTCTTATATGTTGTTTAATGGCATCTAGGAGAACAGATGCTGTTCAACCTGGGATAGTGACAATGAAACACTCTTTTATTTCTTTACATAAACCATCAAATAACTACTGTTGTAGAAGAATTCTTCCCTGTTTGTTTTTGCGTTTAGTGAATAGAGTTTTATCAACCTCTACAATTTTTCCTGGGTCTCCAATTTTGTAGGATGGGCGAGATAGCAGACTTTCTTTACAGGATTCTCTCAAATATTGCTTCCATGCAATGACAGTGTTCCTGTTGAAATCCAAATCATTTATTTCCGATTGTATGGGCAATTGGTTTTTACTCCAATAATAAATGATTCAGATGGTTGTGACACATGACAATCTGCAGCCCTCAAACCAGGTTCCTTTCCAAAGTGCTATGTGACTTTGACACACCCCGATGTTGCACTTCCATTGTGCCCTTGGACTCACATAGAATGTCATTTGATGGCCATTGATGCACACTTTTTGAGAAAGCAAAAAACTTTTGCTTTGGAAGAACTCCACTGCTTCATGTTCCATCTTTGGGATATCCCAAATTTTTATCATTTTGAGTAAGAAAAGATTACCAAAAAGATGCTATTTAAATTTCAGTGTGGGCTGTTGAAATGTTGCCTGAAAGTTTGTGCATGTTTAATGTTGTATTCATCTGCATAAAAAAATCCATATTAACCCCATCAAAAAATAATGCCAACAACTTTTATTTCTAGCAGTACAAAATACTTAATATGTCATAATAAAACTAAGCAGATATTTTAAAAGACTAGTTCTGTTACATTTTGATTAAATTTGTCAGCTCAAGAAATTATATTTTTAATGTGAAAAGTCTATTATGCCACATTTCATTTTGAAAGTACAAACTATGACATGTAATATGTTACAGTGTGTTTATATTTCTCTTTTTAAATCTTTAATTGGTATATGTGTATGGGTTTAATTCAGTATTTTCCTAAGAATCTTATATAACATACATATATAATGAAATGTTTATGCAACTATTTACCAGTTTCTAACTTTTGCATGTAGGATAAATGTTAATTTTAGTTTAGAGTGAAAGTAAATGAGATCTACACAGTGCCATTTTCTATTCACTTGGGTATCACCTTTATTTTACTAAGATAAAAGAGCTAAGTCAAGAAGTTTAACAATAAAAAACTAAATTTTATAATTTTACAGAAGAGTTGTAAAAGCTAATGAATATTTTATTAATTTTATTTGTTGATAGCTAATGAATTTTTATACTGCAAATAACTTTCTTTTTGCCTATTTTTTGTGGAACTACCTTTAAATAATTGTTTGCTAAAGCCTAATGTTAATTTCTGCCATCTTTGTTGTATTTTTTAAACCACTAAATAACCACTGTTATTTAATCTGCTGTTATTAGTTAAGTGTGTTGCAATCTGTTCTCTAATTAATTGTACTCCAATAAGGCTCAAAATAATAACATTCTTTTTAATGGATTTTTATGCTGCAAACATTAAGTGTCTACTACAAATGTCGGACAACTCAGCCTGGAAGAAAATTGGTAATATTTTTTAAATGCAGATCTATTTTAAAAACTTATAATATTTAAATGATATGTCACAATTTCAAAGCAGGGAATAATTAATTTGATAAATTTTTGGGAAAGACAATTAGAAGTTCTCCGGTGTAATGTTTTTATTGCTTTTTAGCTTATATAAATTACTGCTTTGAAATCTGATCACACAGGCATATTTGTAAATGTTCAAAGTCTTTTATTTTTTAAATATTGATGAAATTTAGTATATTTTTGAAAAGTACTTATTTTTCTTCGATTTTTATTTATTTATATTTTAGAAGGATTTGTTCGATTTACCTTGCCTTAGGCATTTTAATTTGTCGATTTCAGTGATTTTTGGAAATTTATCACTTGCAGGCTTCTTGGGATTCTTGATGGTACTGCAGCATTGCCTAGCGGCCACAGTACACCTAACTAACTACTACCAAAAATATATATAAATGTTAATGATAATAATAATAAATAAAAATTTCAATTACCTCTTGAGATTGCTTTCTTTTATCAATGTTGTAAAGAAATATATATATATTACAATCAAATTATAAAAATTTTCCTTGTTTTTTTTTTCGAATGCTTAGAAAAAAACATATTATACACATGTATAAATTCTTTTCTTTTTTTTTAGCAAAAAGGAATAAAAGTATTTAATAGATTCTTTTTCACTTTTATTCTTCTTAGATTTTCCATTAATTACCAAAGGATTGTACAGTACCTGTTGATGGAATAAAATTTGGAGGTGATCTTGACATTCAACATTGTTTTCAGTCTTTGCTGTCCTTGTTTTTGAAATACCTTGATTGAATGGCAAACTGATAGCTAAAGTTGAACTAGCTCCCAGATCCCAAGTATATCTTCCTCCTAAGCCTTCTGTTTTCCTTATCTAGCAGCAACTTAAGCAAAATTTTATCTTTTCAATGAAGAAAAAAGAATGAGTGGTTTCTTGTCTAATTGCTATTTGAGTAGTTCCAACAATACAGTGTTTCTCTTGACAACAGATTTTCTGACAGCATGTGTAAGGCAAACCCATATTTTTTTCCATATGTCATAGTATTGGCCAGGAGGCGAACCCGCAACAACTGTCTGCAACCAACTGCGTGCTTGCAAAGGCTGCGCTGACCTCTCGGCTAATAGCGCTTGACAGAACCCATGTTTTTAATTTGAAAATTCAACATTGACCAATTTTTTAAATAATAATAATGAAAACAAATTTACAATAAATATTACTATATGTTTTTTTTTAATTTAATAAAATATTCAAATAAATACGTTTCATAAAAATAAAATATGATATATAGTAAAAATTTATTTCCTTATTAAAAGTAATTCTCTCTTTTTTAAAAAATAACCGACCTTTGTTAATATTCAGCCAATCTATAATTTTATTATCTTGACATTTTATTATTTTAATTACAATAAAATATTATTTAGAAAAGCATTTGTTTTACTCAAAGAAAAAACCGAGTTCGAGTTTATGACCGAACTCGTAATACCTTCATGTATTTTAAATAATATAAAGGAGAGTTTCTATCATAATATATATTCTTTATTCATTCATTTAAATGCAGATTTATACAAATGCAAATGTCATTTTTCTCCTACTAATTTCTAGTTTCACTTTTGTATAGAAGAAAAGTTTTATAACAGATTATAAATTTATATTTTCTTTCAACTTTAAAAATTAAACATATAAGAAGATATGCTAATGATAATAACAATAAATTACATTTCAATAATATAATAATTATATATAATAAAAATATTGATTATATATTATATATTCATATATATTTCTCTTCATACTAAGTTAATTTTTTTTCTTTTCTCCTCTTAAATATATTTTGTACTTTGATTTTTATTTCCATATAATGTTGAAACTTTTTTAATTCAATAGGTAAATTTTTGAATAATTTAAAAGCATAGCAGTATCTTATTTTAGTTCCATATTTATTACAATATTTTGAAACTATGCATGTATCTCTTTTTCTCAGACACATTTCAAACTATTTTATATCAAAAAAATTCGAAAGTACTACCAAAATTTTTTTTCTTTATATGTCTTATTTCTTCATTTTAAATGTGTATAATTCTTTATACAATTCTTCAACATATTTTATGGTGTCATATCTCTTTTTAATAACTGTTTCATCTTTTCTTTTTATTGCAAAATCAGCCCTCTTTCTAATACTGATGATGTTTTATACTTTTGAGACTTATTTTCTTTTATAACTTTCTTTGCCAATTGGCAATTACATTTACTCATATCATTATTAACTCTTTTTCATGCCATTTTACAAAACTAGATATTTAATTCTTCTTAACTGATTACTTTTTTTAAAAAAAGTTGTATTCATTGTCAAGCATTGTTAGCCGAGAAGTCAGCACAGCCGCCTTGCAAGCAAACAGTTAGTTGCAGATGGTTGTTGCGGATTCGCCTCCGGCCAATGCTATGACATATGAAAAAGTTGTATTAAAAAAATTACTGGTAAATTGTTGCTTTTTTAAACTATCTATCTTTTTTGCAGCACTTAATAGAGTATCACTTATCTTATTATTGATTTCACTTCAAGTCTGAACCATTTTCAAACTCTGCTAATATTTTAAAACAATTTGCAAATTCTTAAATTCACTGTTGTGCTTCTGAAGGTTAGGAATATCAACTATTAATACTGTCATTATTGATAGCTTTCATTTATTTAGTTTTGCATTAATATGTATCTTACATCTCATTAATTGATGATCACTTTCAGTGTTGAAACTTTTAAAAACATTACAATCTTGAAATACATATTTTCTATTAATAAAAATTATTCCCATTCTATTCTACCTTTACTTGAATATTTTCATGTTCATTTCCATTTAGCTTGTCTTTTCTTTTTTTTAAAAAAATTCTTTTTCTGTGAACCTGCAGTTTTCTCTTCTATCACCATAACTAAATTTATCCATAACACTTTCATCTTTCAATCATTTCCCATTTCTAGCATTAAAAGTTTCACATAACAATTTTAAAATGGTCTTTGGTGTGATGAAAAGCATTTTTTACATCCATATAAAAATTCTCTATTGTTTTCATCACAGTGAGAACTTGTTGGATATAAACCTGAATTACATGCATTCAGTATCTTGCATTAATTTAAATAACAAATATTACTATTCTATCTGATATTCCATCAGTCTCCACAATGTTGTTTTCCCACTTTTATTTACAATAAATCACACTGCTTATTTTCTGCTTACATTCCCAATGCTTATCCATTTGTAGTAAATTACATGTCCAGTTTTAAATTCAGGTGTCTCTTCATCTTTTCTTCTAATTTCACAAAATCAAAAAATATCCCATTTAATATTAAACGTCCCCTCCCCCAATCATGTAATCTTCCAGTCAAAAGTGATCTGCAATTGTAGATATTTAAATATAAATTCATCATTAAATGGAAGTCTGAATACACAAACAAGAGATTCTGAGCATCTTTTGTTTTGGGCTACCAACTGTTGCTGTGACTGCTGACTTTACATCCTCCTGAACTGGCAGGCAACTGAAAAAAAAGACTATGGCGTTTTTTGATCTTAAAGTCAGAAGTAAAATGCAAATAAACTCGCCATACTGGACAGTAAATGTTGTTATGCAGTCTGCCATGATCATTTACTATGAGAATAATCATATAGTAATAACAGCTGCAATGAAAAGAACATATAAAATGAATATTAAGAATGAACTCTTCTCAGTTTTTTTAAGGGTTCAAAGAGAAATCAAAGACTCTCCTTTCAGTTAACATTAAACTCATTTCTGTAGCTTATAACGACTTATAAATCCTGCTTGGAGTATTTATTATTATTATTATTATTATTATTATTATTATTATTATTATTATTATTATTATTATTATTATTATTATTATTATTATTTATTTTGGGGGGTGTGTGTGACATGAATTTATAATTTCCTACAAATAATTTATTGAAAAAATTAAGAAGAGGAAACTGATTATATACATATAATGTGTTGAAGCAATTTATTATATAAGAGAAAAAATAATAAAGGGAGGGTGAGAAGAGCTATATAAAGTTAGTTACAGCATTTAAAAAAACAGAAAAAAAGATAAAATAAATAATATATGTGGAATATATATTTAGACAGATAACTACTTAAAGATATTGTGATAGTTATTAAAGAAAAAGGATTTATAAATAGTTCTGTTCTTAGCTGGAGAATAAATGATTCAGATCTGAGCACACCAAATCAGTTGGAGGTATGGAAATGATAATCAAAACATCTGTGAGTATAAAACATCCTTAATTATTTAATAAAAAAGACAATCCTATGAGCTACAAGTTTATGCTTTAAATAACAAATACATGTCAGCGCTCAATTCATTGTTTAACTTTAACTAACATGTAACACTATACACATTAATCCTATAATACTTATATGTTGTATTATTTTCATCATCATATATTAAAAGTTTTTAGAAAAATTTAAACTCTATTTAAAATTTTTAGATACATTCAACTGTTAGCAATATTCATGACTACCTTTGAATAATTGCTAATAGCGATGTCAAAATAGCGTATAGTTATCTTGAAATTACATTAGTGTATATAAATCACACTCTGTGTGTAAGTATGTCAGTAAGTGGTATGCTTATTTACGACCAAAGCTAAAGTGTAGATGGGCTCATTCTATATTTTATGTTTACTAATAGTTAGTTTTCATATAGCTCGCTAGGTGTTTTTAGTACTTCCGCATTATTTCACCATTTCGTCAATTCGGGCTATTAAAAAGTTATATTTATTGAGTTCTTTGTTTATCGTTAAATAATAATGGTATATATATCAGCATTGAATTCAAAATTTATCTTTAAATTAAAAAATATTGATATATATATTAATATTGAATTCATGATTTGTCTTTAAATAAAAAGTACTATTACATAGTATCATTTTTCTTTTTAATTTGCACAGAAAAAAAAAAAAAACAACACTATAGTAATAAGACGTCCTCCTAATCTTGTCTCATTATAGTTGTAAAGAAATTTAATTCCAAAAATTTTATAAATTAAAAATAACTAAGACAGAAACTGTAATATAATCGTGCAATTTACAGTTAATTTCATTTAGATAAAATTCATTTTAACCATATTGCTATTTTCATCATTTAAAAACAACAAAAAAGTAACATTATAACTAAAATCGTGAAAAATATAATTTATTTTTTATGAGATTTAAACTTCTTTAATGTGATTCTATTAATCCATTTATACTTTAGATAAAACTTTTTAGATGAATATGGAAAAGTTTTTAAAGTGGTATTGTTTATTCTTCTCTCTAAATCTATTAATGTAAGAGCAAAAAATAGAGTACATACGTCTGTTTGGAAAATAGTAGTCTGTGCTTTTTAAAAATCCACAAATCGTTTATTTAAATTTTTTTTTAGATGATTATCTAAAAACATTAGCATGAAATTTCTAGTAAATATTCCATGGATGACACAAGAATGTTTACTTGAGTAAACTTCTTGTTAATTTTCACATCAAATAAATGTTACCAACAGATAATGAATGAATAATTTATAGTGAAGATACTGAATGTTAAACAGATGTAATGGAATTGCAAATAGGAAGCAAATATGTATTTTAAAAATATATATTGTACAATTATAATACTGTGTGTGTATATACGTATAATATATGTTTGTCTGAAAGTTTTCTCATGATGCCAGTTTGTGTGTCATTTAGAATTAATTATTAAATGTTTTTGGAAAAATTCAAATTTTATTTAACATTTTCAAACATATTAAATTGTTAATAAATAACACACTGTTAATATATAACACGATATTTAGATTGCTATTATTTTCCTTTGTTCGGGTATTGCTGACCTAGCCTGAGACAGTACTAGCCCAGAAGTAGACCCAAGGAATACTGAATTTAAGGTCATATACTAACGAACTAAGCTATTACAAAATAACTTAATTGGTTAAAGTATTATCTTTAATTCCAATATTTATGAATCTAAAGATCATAAGTTGGATTATTATGCTAGTACTTGTCATAGTTCTTGCTAGCAATACCTTAAAAAAGATAAAAAGATTAATACCATTTGAAATGTTATGTTCTATAGTAGACTGTATATTATTACAAATAGTTGACCATATTTGAAAAATTTAAACAAAGTTTGAATTGTTCTAAAGACATTTAACAATTAATTCTAAATGATAGAAATAATCATACATAAAATTACATAATATATATAAAATATTATGGAAGCAAACTTCTCTTCACACATGCACTGTAAAATAGACACACATTCTCATCAATAAATGTTACATTATTGACGGGAGGGTGCGTGTCTATTTTATAGTGCATATGTGGACAGTGGTTTCTTTTTATTTCATATGTGTATAAATGCTACATTATCAATTACTGCATATATATGTGTGTATGTGTTTTAAATATTTTGAAAAAAATATTTAATAGACGGAAATAGAGTTGGGCTGGACATATTGTTAGAAGAGATAATAATAGATGGCCGGTTGAAATCTTAAGCTGGATTCCAAAAGATTTAAAAGACCTAGAAAGAGACCACATGTGAGATAGATGGATGAAATAAAAAACAGTGCTGGAGTGATGTAGAGAATTGAGGCTAGAGATTGGAAAAGATGGATTAAACTTGGAGAGATCTTCATACTGCAGTGGATTGATAATGGTTGAAAATAATATATATATATATGTGTGTGTGTATTGATAAATAATACTTAAATACATAACTGCCATGTTCGACAAATTTTACAGCAAAAAAATATACAAAATGGATCACTTTATTGAACATGGCAGCTAGAAAGTAATTCAACTATTTAATTAAATAGATATGATAATTATTATATGAATTTATATATATAGTTCGAAATTATAACAGCAATAAAAAGTAAACAGTATTAATGTTAGGCTTATACAGAAATACTTTCAATGATACTGTAATCATTATCCATTAAATTATACCTTGTATTGTTTGGTGCAGTGGTAGAGTGTCAGGCACTCTGGAATGCAAAATTAATTCCAATGCTGACTCTTATGGCACTCAAACTTCTTATGAACTCTTGGTTAACTGAACTTATCTGGACAAAAAATTGATGTTACATGATTTCCAGGAACTGTATAAATCAATATTAGCTGATTGTCTATTCATTATAAAATCTTTGCTCTTTAAATTTATTTAGAAGCAATTCAAAATAAATTTAAGGATATTATAATAAAAAACAATTGGCTAATATTGATTTACACACTTTCTGGATTACATCACATCGATTTTTATCTGCACAAGTTTGGTTAATAATGAATGCACATAACTGAAAGTACTTCTGAATAAATTCCATATTATTACTTTTTTTTTGCATATTATTACTGTTTTTATTATTATTATTATTATTATTATTATTACATATTATTATTATTATTATTATTATTATTATTATTATTATTATTATTATTATTATTATTATTATTATTATTATTATTATTATTATTATTATTATTATTATTATTATTATTATTATTATTATTATTATTATTATTATTATTATTATTAGTAGTAGTAGTAGTAGTAGTAGTAGTAGTAGTAGTAGTAGTAGTAGTATATTTTTAGCAGATAGCATTATTTTACATATATATATATATATATATTGTAAGGCTAGTGAGAAATATTTGTTATAAAACCTACATATACCTGCATTACATGTTTTGTAATTCAAAATATATGATCGGATTTATTAAAACAAAAAATCAAATAAACAAGATTAAAATAATTAGTTAAGAAGTAGATTTTAAAACATAATAAAACAAAAAGATTGCATTATATTTTCTTTTAAAAGAGAATAAGGCTTTGCATTGAGAATGGGTAGGAAAAGAATTAGAAAAATTCTCTCCTTTATAAAGAAAACTCCTTTTTGTATATTAAGAAAGTAAAATGTATAAAAATAAGTAAATATGAAAAATCAGAATAAAATTTAGTTTGTAAAAGAAAGACTTTCGAAAATATAATTAATTTAAAAGATTACTCATTGAATTAATTAAAAGAAAAACATGTAAACTATATCATAAAAGTGATAGTAGATTAATCTAAAAAAAGATTAGATAACATGCAATGTAAAAATCAATTAGATTAAGGAAAATGTAAAAGTCAATTAGATTAAAGAAATGAAAAATAAATTAAAAACATTTAAGTTATGATCAAAATGAAAAAAACTATAATGAACTAAAACAATAAGAGAGAAAAAGTATATAAAGGTCTATTGTTATTCAGTCTGTCTTCAATTTGTAATTCAGTGCAGTCTGCATTTGGTGATAGAGCTATTCTGCTTTTCTACTCTTGAGTCTGTAAGTCATTCTGGTCTTCATTTTGAGCTGTGATATTATTCATTGTTCCAGAGATCCAGAAATCTAGGGATAGAATAGAGCCATTCATTGCTGCTGCAGAAAATATCATTGCAGAAGCTGTAGATCCAGAAACATGTATTGCTAGTCTATCTTTACAAGTGTTCAACTGAGCTTCAGGCCCCAGGGTCCTCCACAAAATCGACTGTCCCACTTGAATCCTCACTGGAAACTGATGCCAAAGTCATGAAATAGGTGCTGTTACTCTCTCTCTCTCCCATTGTCAAGACAAAGAATGGAAAACAAACCATGAAGCCATTGATGGAGACCAAAAAGCCAAACAGTTGAAAATTGACAATCATAAAAACCTAGGTAAGTATATTTTGATACTGTTTGTAGACATTTTATTTTAAAATGAAAATGGTAATTAATGAAGGACTATTATAAAAATTAGCCTGATTAATTATATTTCTTTATGTAAAAAATTAAATTGTTATATTGTTTTATATATGTGTGCTCGAATAACTATTAAGGTTTGCTTAAGTATTATTTGGTCTATTCCCTCTCTTGTCACTGCATCATCATTTAAAGAAAGAAACAAATGTTCATATGTGTTAAATAAATGTGCTGGACCATAGTTGAGTGTAAGAGCTAATCTGGAATATGTCATCTGCTGGATTGTGTGCCTGTTGTGTGAAGCATGCTGGCTATATAACATATGGTCAGCTATCAACTGCACTTGATCCTCAAAAACCAATAAAATGTTTTGGATGGCAAGGATTTTGTTCCAACAGTCAAGGTGGGACATAGTCAGGAAATGTGATCATGTTATGTTTTGTATAGTCCGATCTGACTCTGGGTATTGTTGATGGCTATGCTACCAATGGTATTCTCCCCTCTGCTTAAAGGGTCAGTCTGTTTCAGTAGTGTTAAAGCCAAAAGATAAAAGGTTATATTTTAAAGGTATTTAAACTCAGCAAGAATAAGTTTTATTTGAAGGGACTCAGTTCAATATATATATATTGAAACAAAGATTCTCACATTTCAATATATATATATATATATATATATATATTGAAACAAAGATTCTCACAGGCTACTGATATAAATAATTTATTATCTGAATTTATACATTCACAGTTCATCATACCAATGTATTTACATTTTCCCTGGGTCATCATCTAAGTAGTGATCAGGGTGATTCAGTCAAAACTTCAGTATGTTAGTACTATCCATGCATGATTTATCATATCAACATACTGACATTTTGCCTGGGTCATCATCTGGGTTGTGATCAGTGCAAATCAGTCAAACCATCAGAATATTAGTACCATGAATCATAGACCATTGAACTCAGATAATAAGTCTTTTATATACTATTCTGAGCATGTTAAAAATGTTAAACCATAAGAAACTTTTTCTCAGCAGATGAGTTAGAGATTATTATCAGATAAGTTAGTGACTTGAAGCACCCAAACATTTCACAGAAATGATAGTTAGATTTTTCTACTTATCTGACTTAATTATAACCAATTTGATTTTGCAGAACTATTGCTTATACATATGATATTTAATTAACATACATGCAAATGGGTGATTGTTAAACATTCAATCTCCAAAATCAAATATGTTATTCTAATGATATAGAAATAGAAAAGTCTGTTTTCCAAGTCTCTAAATGAACTAACAATTTAAGGAGTGCTTGAATAATGAAAAAGATTGGTCAGGAAAAATTTACACAAAGTAATAGTTGTTACAAGTTTAGGAAGTGCATTACAAATCTGAAAAGATTTGATTGATTAAAAATATGTATTCAGAATATTTATCATTATATACATGATACAAATAAAATGTCCATTAATTGATAAATATTGTAATAATAAAAAAAAATAATAAATATAATAGTGATTAACTATACTATACAGTCTTTCAATCCGCAGAAGTAAAAAAAAAGGGTTCAGTAATTAATTGAAAATTTTCTGCAAATTGTAAAACTGTGTATTATAATTAATCACCATTATATTTACTCTTTTTTATTGTTACTATATATAATTCAGAAGAGATTTGAACTCAGACTTTCAAACTCCCTAGAGCAATCTAGTCAATCCTATACAACTGGTACACATGACTACATACATGTGAATAAGATAGATGATTTCCAATATATATATATATTATATATATATTTGGGTGGAATTAGCACTCATCAGTTGATCAAGATCATTATCTCCCACATACATATATATAATCAGTGCTCAGTTTATATTAAGATGGAAAATCTTCAAACTTTAATGGACAAGCTTCAACATTCTCTACCCTCCAACTCCTCAGCTATCTTTATTATTGAAAATCTGATGATGGAAGGTTCAGAGTCCTTGCTGATGCCAATATTGTTGTCATACCCATGTTGACTTTAAGTCACCCTGATCTCTCATGTATAGGACTTTAACATAGCCATTTAAATACACAGAAGAGGGATTGGTAGAATACATGCTGAATATGTAATATTTAAATACAAGTAAATTGTCTTATACTGATCTCAATGTAATTCAGAAGAGATTTGAACTCAGATTGCAGATTAAATTCATACTGATAAATATTGAACAAATGTTGAAAGGATATGCAAAAAGTTGTGACTTGGTGCAACTAAAAAATATTTAATTAGCCAGAAATGCATCTTGATTGAGAAAGCTTGAAAGTCTGAGTTCAATCCTTTTTGAATTACATTAAGTTTCTTATAGATAATATACTTGTATTTAAATATTACGTATCCAGTCTAGTATTTGGTTCATTCCACTTCTGTGTATTTAAATGGACATATTAAAGGTATATACATGAGGAGTCAGAATGAGAGCTATGGGAATTCCATCATCAGATTTTCAAGGATATGGATGGCTGAAGAGTCAGAGGTGGAAAAGATTGAAGCCTGTTTATTAAAGTATGTAATATTCATTATCTTAATATAAACTGAGCACTGATTATATATGTGTGTGGGAGATAATGATCTGGCCTAATTGATGAGTGCTATTTCAGCATAAAATACATATATTGGAAATCATCATCTTTTTCACATGTATGTGGACATGTGTATTTGTTGTATAAGATAAAATGGATAGCTATAGGGAGCTTAAAATTATGAGTTCAAATTCCTTCTGAATTACATTAAGTTCAGTATAACCAATATACTTGTATTTAAATGTTACTATATATATTATAATGCCAAATTTATTTCTACAGGTGTTGCTATGCAGATGTTAATTATTCGCACCAGCTAAGAAATACAAAGATTGAAGACTTGATGGATTAAAATAGGAAAAAACAAATGGGGGGAAATGACAATTCCTCTACATAATAATAAACAAAAGCAATTTAGATATTATGCTATGCTGATGATCAAATAGTGTGGGCTCAAAATCATTTTAAGCTATATGGTTGAAAAGTTATTGGTGGAATATAGAAAATAGGGCATAGAAAATTTGAATGAGGATAAGTACAATCGAAAGTTACAATTAAACAAGGTATTGATCTATTTGAGAAAGAAAGCTCTACTGCAGAAGTTAAAAGATAGTACTACACAGCTTGCTGAATGTGGTGCTAATAGATTTATAATTGCAATAAATATCTTCCGTACATTCACGTGTGAAGCACATAAAAAGTAATACATTTTTTAAGAAAGAAATTCAATGATGAACTTGAGCATATGAGAATAGACTATTTTTAGAATATAAAAATTTAAATGTTAAGACCATAAGACCAATTAGAATGTTTTTTTAGCCTGTGTAATGGGGTGCCATTGAAACTTCAATAGTATATTTTCATTTCATTGGTGTGTTAAGCATATGAAAAATGAATTTTCTAAGGAAAAATCTTATAATGAAATTGAGCACATTTCAATGAGACTCTAAATAAGTGATTTACTTTCTTTATAAGCAAATGACTGAAGATAGGATACATTGGAGATCTACAATTATATAAGACATTTTAGAAAGAAAAGTTTGCTGTAGAAATTTAAAAAAAGCACCACAAGAATACAAAATAAAGGACAAGCATATGATATATGTGAACATAATTATGTTTCAGATTTTATTTCTACAGTCATTACAAATATTTAACTTTATTTTTATTTTTTTGTCTCTTTCTTCTCACTTTTTTCTAAAGGATATCCATAGTTGTACACTAGTAGTTGTTAATGATGATTATTCTATTTATTGTTCACACTTATTTGAATAATGGTGCATGTGTTTACATGGTCAACATATCAGATCACACTCATCAGTCAGTTATAGTTTTAGCTAATAATACCATAAAAAATTGAATTTTTTTCTTTAGACATCTAATAAAAACCCTATTTGGTCTTGAAATTGTCTGGTGAGTTTACGAATCAATCCTTAAATGTACTTACTATGAGCATATTATGTCTTTGATTTAATACTAAAAGACAATAGATTGTCCAAATTTTCTATCTATCATCGTAGTTTCGCCTAGTATATGATGCTATTTGTCTTTTTAAATGTAATAATGCCCCGTATGGTTTGGTGCAGACTCTAGAACTCATGTTCCTGGAATCGCAACCTAAGGACTGTGATTTCTGGAGGTCGAACTTCTCATTAATTCTCAAGCAATAAACCATTCTCTTATTTATTTATTGTAATAATTGAAGTATTAAATGTCTTTCGCTATTTTCGAATTACCTTTTTTTAAAATAAAATAGATATCAAATTAAATCTATTTTTAAATTTGAAAAAATATTTAGATAACACATAACGCAGTGAAATAAATATCTAGAAGTCGGGGGAGGGGGTTAAAATATAAAGATAGCCTTAATCCTTGACATGAGAACTAGCCCTACGGCTCTTCCGATTAGAATCGACACTTCTATTTAAAAGCAAAAGTTAATTCCAATCTTCCGTATTGAGACAAAAATATTTCCTAATGAAAAATAGCAGATGGGAAATGTTTTGAGGTTAAAGTTCAAAGACCATAATCGAAAGAAAAATTCTGTTTCTCATTAGAAAAATAAAAATAGCTAAGACGTAAAGTGCAATTCAGATAACAAAACAAAAATTTATATAAATTAGACTAAGAAAACGTGCGTGTATATAAATATATGGACGGTATATCACATTAAAACACTATAAAAAATGTTTATTTTGCCGTAATTTGCAAATGAGAATATCTTTATATAACACAATATAATATATTGAATCTATTTCTTTGTGTACAAAACAAATAATTTATACATTGTAGAACATGTTTCAACTCTTATTTTTAATATATATATATTTTAAGTATTTTAAGAATACTAATTTGAATTTAGACAGTTATATTATGATTTAAATATTTTTAAACAAAAGTTAATAATATCTTCAATATCTTTTCATTCTTCTTATATTGCTTATATTAAATAATTTTTTACAAATGTTCATCTCTTCTTTGCACTCCTCACAATGCTTTAACAGTAGCAAATTCTCCATACAGTAGTGCCACCCAGTGCAAGCCTTAATAATCAATGCATGCAAAAACGTTTGTACATAAAATCCCTATCTAATGTCTATTTATCCAATATCTCCAAATTTCTAGCTTGATAGCTTTCATCAGTGAGGAGCCTTGAACCGAAGAGCACTGCTCGCAGATCTTGGGATCTAATGCAACTTTCCAACAGCTATCTTTTATCTATATAATTAACTATAAAGCAATAAGCCCAAGATGAAATTACAATATAACCTTCTAGCAGTCACTTTTTACCTATTTAGTCAACTATATATTTGTTATCATCTTAGGCTCATAGCTTTACAGGTGACCAAATAAGTAAAAGATGGCCACTGAAAGGTTGCATTAGATCCTAAGATCTAAGTGAAGTGCTCTCAAATCCAAGGCTCTGCACTAGTGAAAGCTATAAGCTAGAATCTAGTCTGGGGATATTAGATCACTAGGCCATAGATAGGAATTTTATGCACAAACCTTCTAGCATCCATTGATTATTAAGGCTTGCACTGAGTGGCGCTACTGTCTGGAGAGTTTGCTATTGTTTTAACAATTTGTGCAAGCTTAGAAATCAGTAATCATAGAATGTATTAGTGGTTTCATAATGTTTTATTTAATTCAAATTATTTTCATTTTCTTCAGAGCTATAGAATATAATTGCATTTAATTATTTTTTATACATTATTTTGATATACCCAGATACATGAACTTGCATATACATTTATTATTATTTTATATACTTTAGCACATACGTTTTATACATATATATCACATATAATATTAAATAAAAAAACAAAAATACAATATTCAATTTGCCTAACCAACAATTTAGTGTATGTAAGCAATATATTTAAAATATGACATGAACATAATATATATATATATGCAAAAATAATCTGCTGGTATGCTGAAGAAGATCAGACTCACATACAAAACGTACGAAGAATATGTTCTGGTTAACAGGCAATATAAATAAATGCTTATGACCAACTCAGATGTACTTTCTAGACTGTTTGAACTTCATATAGAGCAACCAATAAATGCTACATACATTGAACTGTAGTCAATATAGAAAGCATTGAATTGTAATCAATGTAGAGAGCATTATTGATATGTATTTTGTGCAGCCCAAAACTTCTTTCAGTATTCAGTATTATTAGTAACAACTGTTTTTAGATTCAGAAAGTTTTTTAAATTACATTGTCTCAGTATTTATAATTACTTACTAAGGAATGTTCAGAATGGAAAAGAGGATTGAAGCTAAGTACTTGCTTTCTTAATTAAATAAAAAATGCAGATTACAACTGCATTGTGAGTTTTTTTTTCTCGTGTCATAGCATCGGCCGAGAAGCAAACCCGCTAACCCGGGACAACTGCCTGTAAAGCAGCTGTGCTGACCTCTCGACCACCAACATACTGTGAGTCTTATGTTTCATTATCTTACATTTATTACAACAACATTTATATTCATTTGATTTAAAAGACAAAATTAATTTCTTAATTAATTAATTAATTTCTTAATCATGTTTTGATTGCAAAATATGTTCAAATTAAATTTTACGATTATATGTCCATTAAATAAAACTTTTGTTTATATACAAAAATAGTTTTACTTTCCTTTGTTATATTAATAATTTAGGTTTACAGTAACTTTTTTTAAATCTATTTGTATCAGGGTGATTCTTTTTATGTAATTTAAACTATTTTATTTCAAAATATCAAAATTATTATTATTTAGTTAGTTAATATTTAAATCATTGTATGCTTTCTTTTAATATCTGTTTAAATAACTTTTGTATGTATATATTTTTTCTTTTCTTTTGTAAACTTTAAATATATATGAACACACACACTATCAAAGTTATTCACTTACTGCACTGTCCATGAGGTAATATATCTCAATATAGATATACCAAAATAAGGTTATTGTATATTTGGATAAAAAAATAATAAAAGTAAATGTTCTGAAGAAGACTGCTAGATGGTCAAAACTGTAATTTGAATTGAATAAAGCATTGTGAAGAGAGCAAAAATTTTATAAAAATTTTGAGATGGATGGATGAAATAAGAAAGTGTGCAGGGGTGATGTGGAGAAGAGAAGCTAAAGATCGGAAAAGATGGATTAAACTTGGAGAGACATTCATCCTGCAGTGGATTGATAGTGGTTGATGATGATGATGATATATAAAATATAATGCATGTCATAAATACAAAACAAAGTAGCACCCCTCTTTTTAAAAAATAGCATCTATAACTTCCTTAACATTTATTGAATGTCAATTAATTACTGAAATTCAATTTCCTGCTAATCCGATTAACAATAAACTAAACAACTTTAAAATGAGATCTTAATGAACATTAATTGTATAATGCTATGACTATGATACATTTAGTAATGAAAGTGCCTAGCTGAATAAAATAAATAATTGTAACATTGAAAAACCTGTTCTGTTGTTAAATAACTAAATATTTACCGAATTATTATAATACATAATGATAACTAATCTTTCTATCTTTAAGTAATGATACCATTTGATAATGACATAGAATTCAAAAAATTTTAATCAACTCTTAAAATTAAATTTATTATTATTATTATTATTTTCATATGTCATAGCATCATCCAGGAGGTGAACACGCAACAACCGTCTGCAAACAACTGCTTGCTTACAAGGTGGCTGCGCTGACCTCTCGGCTAACAATGCTTGACTAAATTATTTTTTTGATCAATAATCTTCTTCAATAAGAACTATCACAAATTCAGACTACACACACAATAATGACTACCTGTACCAATAATCTGACATTCAAAAGCACTTAAAAGATTACATATTACTAATATTATATTTTCTATTATCAAAATACAGATTATTTTACTATAGACCCACAAACACCATTATGAAGCTAACTGTGGATAACTAATAAACAATACCTGAACAAAAACATTACTTGCAGTTCTTATAGATTAAATGACCACTCTTTAATACTACATTTTAACTTACAAGCTAACAAATAACCTTATATATCTCCTTTCCATCTCTCCATGCTCTTTCATTTTCTTAATTATTTTATCTAATAAATTTCAGTCATTTGAGTTAGTATAGGACCAGCCATCATGAAGGTTCATGACCTTAGTCACCCCACCTTCCCACCACCACATACATTACCTATTATTGTAAGATTATGCATCTATGTAATAAATCCACAATAACTCTGATTCCAATGATAAATAATAATTAGATATGTTTAGCAGTTTGAAAATCTTCAATTGTTATTATGTACAGTTTACTTCAATCAATAATAAATTACTTTGAAGGTGATTTTTTTCAAAAAGTAAATGATTGTAAGTTTGAGTAATTCCATTTGTGGGTCTCCTTGTCCCCACAAAAGTGAAAGAATCCCTAAAGTGGGCTGAAAAGGCTTGATTTTCAAAATCTACCTAGGTCACTATACTTAGTAGTTTTTTCATTAAAGCTGTAGAAACAATGATAATGTCATTCAATGCTAATGAGGACAAAATGGATACTAATAATAATTGCAAGTCTTTCAATTTATTAAAGGTACCTAAAAATTGCAAACTTTCCTTGATTGAAACTTTTTAAAGATTTGACTATAAGACAGTATTTGCCCTAAGAAATGATTATCAAGATCCATAATTAACACTTGGTGAATAAAATATTGTATGATTGGAATTACAGTAAAGTCTAACTTGATATTTACTATTCTTGAAATTCCTAAATATATATCAACGAAATTGTTTAGTAAAATGGCACCTTAGTTAATTTTATCAGTGCTTATAGACCAACATTAAATTTACAAAGCACAGAGATAGAAATCTTTCATTCTTTGTTGGATACTGTTGTTCCATCAATACCATTAAAAGATTAATTTTTTTTAGAGACTTTGTGGTAGAAACAGCAAAGTAGATTCCAAAGTTATAGGAATTAATGGTATTGGCATTGTGAGTATAAATTACACAGGACTTAAAATGATGAATGCCACCACTCTGTTTAGGCAATATAGTATTAAAAAAACATTGATGTATTGGTTCTATTCAAACATATTGATAGAAAATTTATAGAAAGAATTAAAATTTATGCTAAATTGCAACAGTTGTTACTTGCTAAAATTATCTATTTAGATTTATTCCTGAGATATTAATTCTTGAATCTCTTGTAAATATAGGTAATCATTCTTGGATTTGCTAAAAAGAAAGACCCTGATAAGCTTTCTGATAATGATATTAATATTATTGACTTCACAAAAAGAAAACATATTCCTTACTTGACTAAATAATTAAAAGAATGTTAAATATCACAAGCAATATAAAGATTTAAGAAGAATTAAAATGATTGGCAGATTAAATTACAAATGATATATTATCATTTGATGTTCTTCTGAAGGTTTGTGATGATGGTGTTTTAGTTGTATTTATATGTTGGACTATTTCCACCATCTAATATGAGTACTGAATGCCTTTAGAAAAATTTAATTTTATTTAAATATTCCAAATATATTCAACTGTTAGTAATAGCTCTCAGGTTAGTATATGCACAACGTTTTGAGATGTATTATTCTCCCCTCTTCTTCAGGTGTTGCTGACCTGACCAGTGACAGTACTAGCATGGGAATTGAACCTGGATCTTTAGATTATAGAGTATTGAATTTTAATGTAATGCTCTAACTAACTGAGCGATGTCTGAGTTGGTTAGAGCATTACCTTAAAATTTAATACTCAAGAATCTCTCCAGGTTCGATTCCCATGCTAGTGCTGTCACTGGTCAGGTCAGCAACCCCTGAAGAAGAGGGGAGAATAATAGGTCTTGAAATATTGTGCATATAACTAACCTGAAGGTATTTGGAATATTTAAATAAAGTTAATTTTTTCTAAAGACATTCGATATTCATATTAGACGGTGGAAATAGTCCAACATATAAATACAATTATGATTTGATGTTTGTTGTTACTTTAGATGTACATAATCACTAACCATTAAAGATAGAATAAATTTAGCAGAATTACCTGTAAATAAACCCAAGGTCTGAATAGAACAGCATAGGTAAAAGTTAACCTCTTACCTATTCCCTAGAAAGAAGTTAAGTAAATTGAAATCCAGACTACTGTAAATGGGAAGTGTGAACCTAAACAATTAATAAACAAACATTTTTCATGATGAGTAAACAAAGTGAGATAAATCAATAATCATTTAAACTTTGAAAAACTCCAAAAATTATTATATTTCATATGTATATATATATATATCAATGTACTGAATGTAATATGGAGACTTGAAAAATGTTATTATTAAAATCTTATTAAATCCATGGATAGCATTCTTTTTATATGATAATAATGATGAGTAAATTTTAATCATTTATAGGAAATGATACAAGAATTCAGATGAGATTTTTTAATGATATACCCATCCAAGATACTCATTTATATTTGAATAAAGATACCCAGCTTAATAAAATTAAATATCTTTTGGAATTTGACTTAATGCAATGATAGAATGACAAACTCCAATGGTCATTATCCATGGATCATGATTCCAACTACCGCTTCAAGTGCTCATGTTCCAACTGTCTCTTCCAGTACTCAAATTCCAAGTGTTACCTTGGGTGCTCAAATTCCAACTGTCATTTCTAGCACTCAACTTCCAATTGTCACTTCCAGTGTTCAAATACCAATTATCACTTTATGTGCTTAATTCCAACTGTCACTTCCAATGCTCAAATTCCAACTGTCTATTCCAGTACTCAATTCCAATTATGACTTCCAGTATTCAAATTCCAACTGCCGTTTCCAGTGCTCAAATACCAACTGTCATTTCAAGTGCTCAAATTCCATTGTCACTTCCAGTGCTGAAATTCCAACTGCCATTTGCTCAAATTCGAACAGTCATTTCAAGTGCTTAAATTTCAACTGTCACTTCCAGTGCTCTAATTCCAATAGTGACTTCCAGTGTTCAAATTCTGTCACTTCCAGTGCTCAAATTCCAACTGTCACTTCTAGTGCTCTAACTCCAACTGTGACTTCTAGTGCTTTCCAGTGTTCAAATTTCAATTGTATCTGCCAGTGCTTAAATTCCAACTGTCATGTTGAGTACTCAAATTCAAACTATCACATTGAGTACTCAAATTCCAACTGTCACTTGCTTAAATTCCAACTATCATTTCAAGAGCTTAAATTTCAACTACCATTTCTAGTGCTAAAATTCCAACTGTCACTTTCAGGGTTCAAATTCTGTCACCGCTAGTGCTCAAACTTCAATTGTCAATTTCAGTGCTCAAGTTCCAATTGTCCCTTTAGTGCTCAAGTTCCACCTATCATTTCCCATGCTCAAATTTCTTATGAAATCTCAAGAAATAAGCTATTTGATCATTATTAATGGAAGGGTTAAAGATATTTTAAAAAGTTTTAAAATATGGTAGTGTTGCAAATTATTGGACTTAAGAATGTATAGACCCATGAAGTTGTGCTGATTTTAAAAATGATTTACATAATTACAATTCACATAAATGAAAAAAGGTAGAAATGATTTACATAATTACAATTCTTATAAATAAAGAAGTAATAACAAATTGCAGCAAAAGTTTTCAAGCATTTTGATAAATAGATCACTTCAACTTTGTAAAAGAACGTTCCTAGAGATTCTCTGTGCTTTATAAAATCAAGAATCACTATTCACATGAATTTTTCTCCAGGAAAATGCATCAAAACATTGTGAATAGAAATATTAATTTATAAATTGATTTTATTACTTTGTGTCTTGGTTGACTGAAAAGGATTGGATTATGCTTGAAATTAGCTGCTGCTCTGCTAACGTCTATTTATATTATATATGTTCTATATGCTGATATGGAAGTGAACAAAACTGATAATATCTTGAACATGACTGTTATTAAGCAAGCATATACTCCAATTTATTTTTCCATTTTTATGATAATGGTTTTTTGAAACAGTCTATAGATGGTCAAAATAAGAGTCATAGATCACATGACCCTATTCTATTAAGCTTGTAAGTTATAAACAATGAGAATTGCCAATTCCTCAACAACCTTTGTGATAAATCCTTAGCCAGAGGAAGCATTTAAAATATCTCTGTCAGGAACCTCTCCCCACAAACCCCCAACCATGGTTTCATGCTGATTTGAAGAAATGAACAAACCCAAAATATGATGCAGGTTTGACAGAGAAGTTTTCATCTAAACTATTAAAAGCAAAAATAAAAATATCTATTTTGTTTTCTAAATTTATAATAGAGCTTGGATAAGAAGAAAGAACAAACATTGAGAACCTTTTTAAAATTTGATTTTAGCAGTGGAGGTAGGAGATATAAAGTTCTGAAGAAGATTTATGGGGCAATTGAAATAAACTGTAAAAGAGGGTGGTAAACAAAGCATTGTGTAACAGTAGTAAAGTACATGGATGATTTAGTATTATATGGTTTATAATATGCTGATGGTTGTGCTATTTTTGACAATTTTAATATTTTAAACGGAAGCTAGAAATACTCTAGTTTAATAATTGATGTTCAAATAATTAAATGTTTTAACAGCCAATAATTAAAAAATCTTCAACTTTTAATTTACATAGTTATCAGCTTGATAAGTAAATCACTTTAAATATCTTGGTAGATTTTTATATATAAAGACAAAACTCAATGCTGACACAAAACACATTCTCTGGTGTGATTCAGCATTTGATGAGCTGAAATATAGAGCATGTATTCTGTGAGACAATTACTTTAGTGGTTTAGCATAAAATGCATGTCTTGGGAATTATTTATCTTTTTTACATGTCTCTGACCATATATTTCAATAATGTGTGCTGAAATAAAAAGTGTAAAATCTCTATATATGAAGTTATGTTTAAGTATGCCTAAAAACCATATGTATAAAAAGGAAGTTAAAATTGTAAATGTGCTACATGGCTTAATTGAGAAAGTGTATGTTTTAATGTATACAAAGTGTGAGAGATTGGTCTGATTTTTGAGTTGATAGATGGTTGTAATAGGATTGAGGTAAAGTGACAATGCATTGAGATAAGAATATAATTTGAAAAATTAATTATACATAGAACTGTTATTTTGTCAAATTTATGAGTGAATGAATAATATCAGTTTAGTTGTTTTTATATATAAAAAAGATAGACTTTATTTGGTTATAAAGTTTGTCTCAAAACATATTAAAAGAGAACATTTCTGTGAATAGAATACACGAAAGACTATGTATATATATATTACACATTTGTCTGGAGATCTTTCCAAACAAAAAATCCATAGCAGAAATTAATATATAGGGAGTTAGAACTCAGACTTTCACATGACCCTTAACCATCCATGCTTTCTCATACCTCTGATACACTTAATCACAGACATGTCGAAAAGATAAATAATCACCAACATGTGGGTGATCAAGTGTATCAGCAGTATGAGAAAGCATGGATAGTTGAGGATCGTGTGAAAGTATGAGTTCAAACCCCTATATATTACATATAGATGTGCAGGTATAAAAAAGCCTGTAGTGTAGAAAAAATTCATATATCAGAAATTAAAGAGAGTATCCCAAGATGTCAAATAAAAACATTCTTTGGCATCAGAATGTAATAAATAAAGTTACATTTGTGTTTCATTGATTAATTTTTATACTTATTACCAAAACTCAACTTCAATTTCTTTTTTTTTTTTTTGTCTTTTTTCCTATTTTTTCTGACTTAGCATTGATATCTTTATTTAAAAGAGGCTGTTAATAAAGATGATGAAAATCAATTAGTTAAAAAAGATATATATGTATAATTCTATTTTCATTTTTATTAATTGTATTTTTCTACTAAACTCTATGAATATATTTAAAACTCTTCCCCTCTTTTTTAAGTTTTTTTATTTAATGGGAATGTTTCAAGTATCTGGATAATTATTATCAGTGTACTCTAACAAATAAACATCACATGATCACCATTTCTTAAGCTTGCTCTTAACTGTTATTAAAACAGGCAAAACTCTCTATATGTATTGCTACTCAGTGCAAACCAGAGTAATCAATGGATGAGTAGGTACTGAAGCACTCAGATCTGAGTTCGATCCTAGCTTCATGACATCTAGCCATAAGCCCACTTCAAACCCTAGTACTAACCTTAAATGTCCGATGCAATGGGGCTGTATACGTTCAATCCATGCTAATTTCCATAAAGAAAAACTTATTTTATAAAATGTGTATTAAAATTAATTCGAGTTTAAATTAATCAATGCTATTACTAAATTCATGATAAAATTATTCATGAATTTATATATATTACAAATGCGTGGATTGTGCATATATATTTATAAATATTTAAATATATATAATTGTTCGAAAGTTTCATTGCATCGGGAATGTTTTGATTTTACTTTAAATAATTTGTTAAAATTTTTAGTGATTAAAAGCTACATTCTTTCGATAAGCTTTCAGATTTTCCCTTTCCAAAACAATGGTTAAAGTTTTATTAATTAGAAAAAAAGATAAGTATTTAAAATGTAAGGATTTCCTAATTAAAATCATTTTTCTGATTTTAAGAATTCATTTTCTAATCAGAAAATGAATTCAAGTTAATGAGTTTGAAAGCCTTATCGAAGAAATGTATCTAAAAACAACTAGTAGATTTTGTGAGATTGATAATGAAAGAAGCGCTAGCCCGAAGGCATCAGATACAATATATATAGCTCTGAAAAGTTTGGAGGAGAAGCCATCTTTGTTGCAGAAAGTGCCAAAATTCTGTGCATTTCAAAATCATAAATTTAAATAGTGTTTCGATCATGGTGAAGGGCTAAAATGTCAGGAATCTGGCTATGGTTCCTGAAGTCCCCTGAAATCTTCAATGAAGCTGCTAAATTCTTTTCAGACAAATCATGCTGCCAAAATCAAATAAAATGCTGTTCAAGTAATCGACTGAATGCATGCCTATGTTTTACCAACCCGGACATGTAAACTAAGGAACCAGCCCCAAAAGAAAACGGTAACATATTTCCATCATGAATCGTAACTTACTGGCCAGTTCCGAACTTTACTTTATACTCCCTTTAAGAGCTCTTCTTATTTATAAATGTAATACTCTGTGTAAAATTTTTTATTTATGCTAGTTTAAACTATATAAATTCTCTCAACCTCTAGTCCTTAACTTTCCTTTCTTATGATGGCGGTTTATTTATTATATTATATATATTTATTGTGTGATTTATTAATGTTGTTTATTTTTAATTATATGCCAATAATCCTTTGACTCAATGAGCTTCTTCATTCCATTTGCTTTATGCAAATAATATAATATTAAGTCTGATCGTAATTCTCACCCATTAGAACTAAATTTATATGTTCTGTTAATCACCGAGTCGAAAGAAATTATTAAATGTTTACTATTTTTATAATTGGCTAATAATAAATTATTAGCTCCATTTCTAATCTATGCCCTAGCTATTTTCCCATGTTCACCAATATTTAGTTATTCTTATATAATGTTAAAATATGTTGTTTTTGCAAAAGGGCCGATAAAGGAATCAAATATACTCTAATTCAAATTTCTGTTATTCGCTATTAAGATTCAGGAAGGGCACGATGTTTGGGGCATAATTAATATGATTTACAAATACTTCAAAATAATTTTAGTTAAAATCTCATTTGACTTTAATTAAATTGATCAAGTCATCATGTAGAGCATTCTATAATTGGGTTTTATTATTCAAACAGTGATTCTCTAGTCATCATCGTCGAATGTTGCTAATGTAGGGCAATCTTCTGCTCCATTAGGCTTGTCAGTGGTAATATTTCTGTTATTTTAATTATAGAGAAAGAAAGCACTTCCTCCCATGCTCATGTTATAATTGGAACCCCAAAGGTTCATAGTTACGACTTGGCCTGGTTTTCCCCATGTTCCACATCTCCAAAGGGCAGTAAGACTTGTGAAATACAAGCTTCCATAATACTTAAACTATCAACCAGCGATTATCTCTCATGTTTACTTTGTAGCTCATAATTTGTTAGCACCGTTACCCCTCTGTTCCAGTAAAGCCCGTTTGATGCTCATAATTCGTGATGAAGTGATTTCAATTAAAGTCGAACAAATTCTCAGTTATATAAAAGCAAATAAGTTTTCTAATAAGGATTAAAGTTATGCCTTAAATATGTATCTTGCTCTTCATGAATGGATTTGCGAATGTGAAAATAAATCTCACGTTCTTCTGTATAAAATAAGAATCATAATTTTCTTTACAACTGAATATCTTTATCTGCCCTTAGTTTCTTGTTGGGGGCATAGACATAGAATTCCATAATATTGTGTAATACTCATTAGCATATAATAAGGACCGCCACTCTTATTATAATTATAAACTATGTTAAAGGCTAGAGGTGATTAATATAATCATTATTTAAAATTCAAACAAAACTATTACTATTATTATTAAATATTTTTTAAACACACTTGATTTCTTAAGTCTTTTATTCAATAATTATTTAATGTTAATGCTTGCTGTCTGTGTTGGCAACCCAAACATATTCATATGATTCGATTTAAAATTATCTTAGTTAATTTATTATCCAATATTAATGTCAGTTCAGGGGTCTCTAATCCTCACCAACCGTTGAGCTAGTTTCTTGGCGCATAACACTGTGCCATCGATTTAGATTTCTACTAATCTGAGCTGGTGAGTTGGGTTTGAATTCAGTTTGAACCACCTGAGTTTAGATCTGATTTGCAGTTTAGGTAGTGGATGTTTTTTGACCGGTACAGTACTAGATGGGGATTTTAAGCACAAGCCTTCTGGCATCCATTGATTACTCTGGCTTGCACTGAGTGGCAATATGTATAGAGAGAATTTATATCAATGCAATACAATTATATAATAATTGTAACTACAATATATATTGATTCCCATGAAATGAAGTTGCTTTTATTGTTTTAATTAACAAACCATATGTAAATCTGTTTCAAATTATGCTTATGACCCTGGTTATGCATTTATATATACATATTTCAATTATATCAGTATTTAATACATATACATAAACAGTATACCTTATTTATAATTAAGTATTGTATTTGAAAATATATACTTTTTATAGTTTTATTAATTGTATATGTGATACTTAATTAATTATATTTTTATTAATATTTTCACAGAGGCAAAACTCTCCATACATTAGCACTACTCAGTGCAAGACAGAGTAATCAATGGATGCAAAAAGGTTTGTGCATAAAATTCCTATCTAGTGCCTACTCATCCAATATCCCCAGACTAGTCTCTACCTTGTAGATTTCATCAATGCAGAGCCTTGTATCTAAGAGCACTGCATCTAGATCTTAGGATCTAATATAACCCTCCAGCCACCATCCTTTATCTTATTAGCTAACTGTAAAACTTTGAATCCAAAATAAAAACACAATAATGTTTTCAATTCAAGATCATTTACTTATATAGTCATATAAATCTGAATTCAGTTCAGCATTCATACTTTTTGGTATATAGGCTAATAAGCTTGAATTGAAAACATTATTGTGTTTTCAATTTGAACTCAAAGCTTTATAGTTAGCTAATAAGGTAAAACATGGCTGCTGGAGGATTGCATTAGATCCTAAGGTCTAGGTGCTGTGCTCTCAGATCCAAGGCTCCTCACTGATGAAAGCTATAAGCTAAAAACTAGTCTGGGGGTGTTAAAGAGTAGGCTCTGGATAGGGATTTTATGCACAAATCTTCCTGCATCCATTGATTACTCTGACATGCACTGAGTGGTGCTACTATAGGGAGAATTTTGCCTCTGTGTAAACAGCTTGTGTAAGAATAAAGAATGGTGATCATGTGATCTTTAATGGTTTCATATCAATATTTTCCTAAGTGTTACTTATAAATCTTTTTCTATATTTTACTCTCATTTTTATAAATCAATTATTGATTAAATGAATGATATAAAACCTATGGAATTTAGTAGGAAGTAGAAACCTATGAATTAAAAACTACTGACTAAAATTTGTAATGCTCAGAAAATAAATAAAGCAATTCAGGAAGTTGCCTAATTATGCAAATCCATTTACATAAATTTGAATATGCAAAAACAAGGTTTATTATACTAAAAATACATTCTTCATATAAACAAAGCAAAACACTCCATACAGTATTGCCACCCTGTGCCAACCAGAGTAATCAATGAATGCCAGAAGGCTTGTGCATAAAACCCCATCTTCATATGTCAACACAGTTCTCAGTTCTTATTTGGCTCATGCTATGGGCTTGTGATATATAGAATTTTGTAATTTTCAGCTATTAAAAATATTCTCATATTCTATATTATAAATAATAGTGTAAACATGGACCTGAAGATGAAACTTAATTTACATAAAGTTCATCATAAGCAACATTTATGTAAGTTGAAAGCAACCTATATATCATTAATGACCATTGTTACTTGTTAAAAGCAAAATTAGCAAATGTATTAGTTCTCAAAAGTGCTAAGTTTGATTCAAAGTGTATTTATGATAAGCCTTTCTTACAATAGCATCTAAGCACCCAAAAGTTGAATTTATATTGGACCTTGTATATAGTGCAAAATTTATATGTGAATCTCACATAGTATTATTTCATACTAACGGAATTTGGGTTAATTTAACTTAAGATTATCTATCATGATGCTGTGCATAATATCTATCTGAATAAACTTTGGAGTTGGATAAAAGGGGTATGAAAGACTAGTAAGGAATATCGTAAAGACTCCAAGCTTTTAAAATTTTGAAAGATGTTAAAAGTTATAGTAAAAAATGAAAATACAGGTGCTGCATATATGACTTATTCAGATAAAATCCAAATGTCTATAACTGTCTTGTTGATTACCAGTAAGAAAGAACATAGTATTGTGATTCAGATTTCTATTAGTAAAGAAATCCCATGTGTTCAAGTTGATGAGGCCAATTCTTGAGCTAAAAACAATATTTATAAATAGATTATAAAGTTCCAATTCAGTTTCCATTGGTAAAGAAATTCCATGTGTTCAAATTCTTGAGACCAATTCTTTAACTAAAAACCAATATTTATAATATATAGATTGTAAAGTTTCAAAACTACATTCATGGTTTAGAGTGATGAAAAGGTGATAGATCCTAAAATTCAAGGTTCATAAATGGCATAGCCCATACCTGTCACTTCTGGTGATTGTATTTCATTCGAACTATGGAGTAACAAACCCATTTTTTTAATGTTCCAAAATTGTCTACAAAACATTATTAATAAAATTGAAAGTGGAAAAGTCACGATTATGTTGCTGTTCTCTCCCCCACATCACCACCTTCCTATCCCAAGAAACACTCAATGCATTTTAATGATTTTATATATATATATAACAAAATATTTAAATCGTATTAATTATTAATTGTCCTTACATTCTTCAGCAATATAATTTCATACATATACATATTAAATATTTTACATATAGGGTTTGAACTCAGACTTTCACACGACCCTCAACTATCCATACTATCTCATACTGCTGATAAACTTGATCACACACATGTCGAAAAGACAAATAATCACAAATACACGTATTTCATGTTAAACCAGCACACGTCAGTTGGTCCAGATTATCATCTCCACACATATATACAATCAATGCTCAGCTTTATATTAAGATAGCCAATCTTCATATTTAAATGGATAGGCTTCAAACCACTCTACTCCACAACTCTTCAACCGTCCATTTCAACATTTTCATGAACTCAGGATATGAACATTAAAATTTATATTAGGAATTTCCTATATTAAGCAGAATATTAAAATCGATACTTCAAGCTAAATCACGTGATCTATCGACTTTAATTCGTAGTTATTCTGGTTATATCATACCTGTAGATTGTAAACACATAAAATTATAATTCCAATGTTTAAGCACATATAACTCATAGATATGTGATAGCACATATAATGATAGAAATACACATATATTGATGTCGCTAAAACTATATAGCAAATAGTATATTTGTCGTAAATTTATATTCTTAAATATTCCATATTAAAATATAGTAGAACTTGTATTACTTTATTAATTTTTTATTACTATTATCATTTGAAAGAAATGATTTTGAATTTTTTTTTTTTTTTAAGAAGATTTTTCACTACTTATATATATATATTTTCCACACATCACTAAATTGGATGACAGGTGAGAGATTTTTTTATTACCTTAAAAATATGTTAAGGGAGTTAAAAGAAAAATATTTGTCATAGATACACCTGCCAACCTTTTCAGTAGTTTTAAGCTAGTCAAATCCCAGTGCATTCCATTCAGAAGATAGTGTTGTCTTATGACAGAGATAATGTCTCCGGTGATGTTGAACCTATCATTAGTGGTTCACTGGAGACTGACATTTGCATACAATTAAGAATACAACAAAGATATTAAAGTAACATGAAATGATAACGCTAAAAGCTAAGATCTTGCCTAAGTATATTTCTGATGTCATAATTAAGCGAATTAAATTATCACATCTATTCTTAAAATACTTTGGCTTCTTTTTATATAAAATATAAGAAAAGGTTAATTTTGTGTATACACAACTAAAAAAAAATTAGAAAAGAATAAAAATTAAAGGAGTAATTACTTAAAAAAAAAAAACGTATCATCTTCATTAATATGTAACTATACTGACATCCCATAATACTGGCAAAATAGGAACAAAAATTCCTATGGTTAAATGAAATTCGCCATTATATAAATTAGACTTTTTATCACTCATGAATATGTATAGTGACAACCACAGAAGCCATTATGCAGGGTAGGCCAGACATTATTTTATAATTATATTATTTTATTAATAATTCAAACTGCATTAATACTTTTATATTAATTAATTAAATATTTGTAAACAAAATTAATAAAAATAGTATGCAAAAATCATTTCTACAGTTTTTTTGTATAATTAGATTTACAATAGGAATATACATATAAACCGTTATTGGCGAAATTGTTTAGAGCATATCTTTGTTAAATAGTCCTACTTATAGTACAATAACATTGTTAAATTCTTATATAGTCTATATTCTTATTATCAATTATAACACATTTTCCAACTAATATGCATATATTATAAATATAAAAATACAATACATTGTAATGGAAATTCAGTCTATGCCATATATATAATATTCCAAACACATACTCGACTAAACTGGGATAAATACAGAATAGCTCAATTGATAGAGCGTTTGCCTTAAATTCGATATTCAAGAATCTAAAGGTGCGAGTTCAACTTCTAAGCGAATATTGTCACTGTGCATATAGACCAGCAACACCTGAAGAAGAATGGAGAATAATACTACTTGAAATGTTGTGTAATTACTACCCTGTATTGTCTATTTGTGTGTTATTACTAACAAGTTGTTTGTATTTGGAAAGTTTAAATAAAGTTTAAAATTTTCTGTACATTCAACATTCACTCATAAATGATGGAAATAGTCCAACATATCACATCTTATAAATCAATTTACTTTAAAAAGTTGAAAAACGGTTGACTAACAGTAATATTAAAGGACAACCTTTGATAGTGCATTAAAATAACCAGCGAATCAGTTTCCCAAAACAATTGACTTATGATTTCAACATCACTCATCAGTTTTCAATGATTCAATTGTTAGCATATTTCAATAAAACTTTTTTCCATATAAATAAAAAATCTAAAATCATTCCTATATAACTAGTGATTTGATTGGCTGATTTGTTAAACTTTGTTAAAGTGAGTTAATTTAAATACAGTGAAACTATGATAGGTGGTGTATCAACAATACTGCTTCATATTAAAAAAAAAACTTTAAATAAATAATAAAAACATTAAAATTTATAAATTTAGTCATTTTATAAATCTGTGTTATTTATGGCATAGTGATCTCATTTTTTGTTTCCTTCATTTTAAGTAAGTTGAAAGTATGTGAATTTTTCGTTACTATTTTCTTGCAAAAGTCTAACATAGATAGTATAATATTCTGTTTAATAAAATGTTTCTAGAATCTCTATAACATTTAAGATAATTCTTAAAACACTTCTCTAAGTAATAAAGCAAAAATGATCAATTTAAAACTGAAAGAAAAATATATTGTTCTGATATGGGCTACATATCCAAGAAGAATGAATGATCTAATAGAAGAAAAAAAAAGAAAAAAAAATCAAATACAGCCACTGTTCCTTGTACTTCTAAAATGCTTAAGTTGTAACCAATGTTAAAAGATGATTTTTGGCAATAACTAAAAAGGCAACGAATTTATAGATAGAAGATATGAACTGATAAAACATCTGCAAATGGCATTTTACTACTCCGGAAAGCTTAACGTTTGCATAAAAAATGTAGCTGAGGTCTTAAAATGGATGACTTAAAACTATTCACTGCAATTAGGGGTATCTATCTATAGGTTCTGATTGCTATGAAATTTAAAAGAAATAGCTGGATAAGCTGTGTCTACCAATAACAAGATTGGCACTATATTTCTATAGAAGTTTAAAAAAATATTGAAAGGAATAAAAATTTTATGCAGTAAGGTTTATTAATACCATTTTTTGTGTGACTGTAAATAAATGAACACACACACACAGCAAATATGCTTTCTCAATTTATTATTCATAATCATTCTTTTTAAATTTTTTTCTTCATATTATAATCTTAAATTTGTATATGTATACTATACATGCAATATATATATATACTTGAAATAATAAATTTAACGGTTTACAAACTATTGTAAACAATCCTTAAATCCGCAAAAGTACTTTTGGTTAATTTCTTTTTTTTTTTTAATTTAATGGCAGTTGAGGCAGGTTTAAGAAATTAACCGAAAGTACTTGTGCGGATTTAAGGATTGTTTATAATAGTTTGTAAACCGTTAAATTTATTATTTCAATTATAATTACAATTTTGTTTTAATTAACGGACATTTTATTTATATTACATATACATACATATTTGGGTGTGGTGTCAAATACTATTTCACACAAATATATATATATATATATTTACTGTTTCATTCCTCTAATTCTATGAACTAAAAACATTAAATATCAATATTCATAAACTTTCTTAAATATGGAGGAGAAAAGTTTATTCTGTCCCATAACTTCTGAATTTAAAATATACATAATGTTTATATGAAGATGTTATATATATTAAGACTATTACCAATAGTTATTTACTGACTCACTTTTGGTTAATGCATTACATATTTAATAATTAATAATATAGCATATATATGTAAAATTATGAAAGGAATTACTCTTTATACATATGCTAGAAAAATGATATACACATGCATGTGAAGATTAATTCCACAATTTTACATAAATACAAACTATTAATATTCAGTTTGCAGGTAATTAAAAATTAGAATTGTTCGTCTTCCCTATAATATTTAAACTAAACTTGTGCAAGTAATATACATATTTAAAAATCAGGCTCATACTAAGTTCAATCCCTAATTTAGGCACAGTCAATAATTGTTGGTTTATTTAAAGAATGAGATTGTCACTTTACATGTGAAGAGTAATTCTTTCCACAATTTTATAGGTAATGTGTATTTGTAGCCCATCTAATTTATGGCTAAAAAATAAGCATTATTATTGTGCCATAGAGAACTTGTGTTTTTATTTCTAAGTCCAGTGAGTTTCTTTCCATCAGTGTTACATAATGAATAACCTATTAGATATCTATTAACTTGGTGATTTCCTGGGGTTCAGTTATAACAAATCTAAGAATTTCTATTACAGTAAATAATGTCTTAGTTTGAATTTTGAATTTATCTATTTTACTGACTACAAGCTGAAATTTTTATTAATATACCTTATAAATGAACTATAGTATATTATATTTTCTAACTTCTTACTATGATGTGGCTATTGAACATTTTTTTAAAGTAATAGTTAGACATTTACATATCATTCATCTACTTTAATTATAAACTAACATATATATATATTGGAATGGGCATACATGCCGTTACATTCTAATAAATATAAATAAAATTAAAAATAAAAGTTCTCAGATAAAAACTTTTTTTTTAAGAATTAAAAATTGTTAAAAGTCATCTAAACTTTATATATATATATAATCGCACAGATGAAAAAATTATTAAAAGAAAACTTTATTTTAAAAAAAGAAAGTTTTAAGACTAAAAAATCAACAGAAACTTGAAAGATTAAAGATAAAAATATATCTTTAAGAATGTATATAAATTAATTAATGCTATTGTAAAATGGAAATGATTATTTTAATTAGTCCAAGTAAACTAGCCTTTGGGCATTTCAAAATGTATAAGTAAAGGTCAGATAGGAGAGAAAAAACAATAGAAACTAATAGCCAATAAAAGAAATCCCTAAGGAAATGGACCTCAATGAAAGGGTCATCATCATCATGATGTAATGTTGAGTTAATCTGCAAAATTAATATAAAAAGTTTGGAAATAAATTTTAGTGAAGAAAGAGCTGGAGGAGAAGATAGAGATGTGACTATATGTGTTAGTGCAGAGAGAGTTGAAGGAGAAGGGATTGAAAAGATGCACTCTTCAATCCCTTCAGTTTTGCTAAAAGGAAAGAGAAATGACATCGTTTTTCCTATATTGAGGACCACAGGACCTCGGGGGAATTAACGCTGGCTCCAAATGGCAAGCAACTGCTAAGCATGTATTTTTAAAACAGTAAGAAGTCTAACTAATGAACTTTAATTCTAAAAAAGAAACTTTTCCAGTATGTTAAAACCTTAAGAACATTAGTTAATTAATGAACACTAAGTATAAACTTTCCCAGTATTTAAATTATTGCAATAGAAATTCCTACCTGACCAAACTTAATCAGTTAGTAATAATTGTTTTATTGAATGTATTATTATTTTTTGTAAATCATTTCCATTAATTTATTTTTTCTGTGTTTTTAAGTTTTTATTATGATTTTTTTTCTTTTAAAATAAATTATATAAATGTTAAATTTAAGTTGGGTGTGAATGGCTACTTAGATTCGTAAAGTTATGTTAGTTTAAGGGAGGGTAAATCTTAGGTTATTTGTTTCGTAGTTAAATGGGTTAATCGATTGGATATATTGGTGTAATTAGTAAATGTAGTACGAGGTCCGCTACATGCAGGATCACATGATATGCCACACTTGGGCGAAATAAGCCTATTTCTTATTGACCATCGGAGACAGACGGTATTCCCTGCTCCATGGATCTCCCTTTTGCCTATGGAATGGGATTATAAGTCAGCAAAAAGGACCACAATCCCTTCCTATGGAGTTTTCTTTTTATCATTGTTCTTCTTGCCAGACAGATGTAACATTCCTGTACTGGACGAAAAACAATTTCTTCTCTTAACCATGCTGTTCTGATGTGCATTCCTGACAGTATGGTAATGTGCTGTCATATTGATGCTGCATTGAATACATCGATATATCAGATAGATTGATGTTTGTTTGACTGCAAACTTTTGGCCTAAGGTTAAATTAAGAGATAGAATATTTTCTTTTCAAATGTAATCTATGTAGTCTATTCATACTCGATGCTCTAATAAAATATTAAACTCATCTGTGCGAACTTCAAAATAAAAGGTTAAAAATGTAAATTAAATGCTAAAGTAAAGTTATAATAATGTTTTATTTTTATAGCGTCTGTATATAATTGTAATTACATTCATATCGGCCTTTCAAGCCAATTGTGCAAACGCTTTGCGAGTGTTAATAATAAATGAATACTCTCTGACCAATACAAGATATAATATTTATACAGGAATAAAAAGGAATCCTCTTATTCCTACGACTCAAATATTTATATATGAGCAAATCTGAAGTAGTGGCCCAGAAGGTGTGACGATAGAACAGTCACTTTAAATTACTATATACAATGTCTGAATGTATTGGTCAGAGGGTATTCATTTATTATTTAACACTCACAAAGCGTTTGCACAATTGGCTTGAAAGGCCGATATGAATGTAATAATGTTTTATAAAAAAAAGTTAAAGTTATAAGAAAATAATAATTCTAAATTTATATATGTTTAATAAATGTTTGTGTGTGTTATTACTGGCAGTGGCTTCTCTTATTTTTTTTTAATATTGAAAATATATTTTAATAAGAATTTGTATTTTATAAATCTCTGTGTCTCTATGAGCTAGTGGCATGGGCTGATGGTCGCAATAAAATATACATGTAAAAAAATGTGAATCTTTAACTTACATATTTGCCTCCTATATAAATTTTCTAGGTTCAAATGGCCTAGTGGCGCCCTGTATGGGAGATACGGTAAGACTCACTTCTGCCGACCCATTATAATTGGACTCCCAATGTGGCACGATGTTTAATAAACTACGAGTACCCTGAGTAAATTTCTTTCAAAATGAAATATTTTTATCTAATTACATAAAGTCGTATACTTTAAATCTTATAAAAGCACTGCCAGAAAGAAGCATATATTAAACACAAGAAAGTATTAATAATTTTAAATGGTATTTTGTTAAAAAGAAAAAGTCAAAAGGTTGCAATTGGTATAGTTTTTAAATATGTATTATGCCTTAATGTGTATAGGCACACACAGCCACATAAGTTTATGATTGTAAATGTGGTATCTTACGATGAGTTCCTTTGGGAATTTACCTCAGTGTAATCCCCATTTAAGCATTCTGATTAATCATAAATAAGTTGGTAGTATATATAATTGTGCTGCAAATATACATGTAAAACTCATTAATTCTTAAAATGTATGCAACCTCCTTAAATAAATAATTTGCTTGTCATGCCGTTTGTTAGAAACGAAATATAGAGAAAATAGAATTCTTGGTGGGAGGAGGCATAAACATAGATGGTTCATAGGAAAATGATGGTCAACATTTTTCTTTTTTGTATACAGTCCTTTTCTAAAATTACTAATCAAATGTTTTTGTAAATTTTTTAATCGTGTACCGTAATTACTAACCCTAAATAAAATATTTATTTTTTGTTTATTTTTTTTAAAGCAAGTTTACTGATATGTAATGCACATACATCCCATTACATTTTAATAAATATAAATAAAATTAAAAATAAAAGTTTGCAGATAAAAACTTTTTTTTAAGAATTAAAAATTGTTAAAAGTCATCTAAACTTTATATATATATATAAAATCGCACAGATGAAAAATTTATTAAAAGAAAACACTATTTAAAAAAAAGAAAGTTTTAAGACTAAAAAATCAACAGAAACTTGAAAGATTAAAGTTAAAAATATATCTTTAAGAATGTATATAAATTAATTAATGCTATTGTAAAATGGAAATGATTATTTGAATTAGTCCAAGTGAACTAGCCTTTGGGCATTTCAAAATGTATAAGTAAAGGTCAGATAGGAGAGAAAAAACAATAGAAACTAATAGCCAATAAAAGAAATCCCTCAGGAAACAGAACTCAATGAAAGGGTCATCATCATCATGACGTAATGTTGAGTTAATCTGCAAAATTAATATAAAAAAGTTTGGAAATAAATTTTAGTGAAGAAAGAGCTGGGAGAGAAGATAGAGATGTGACTACATGTGTTAGTGTGGAGAGAGTTGAAGGAGAAAGGATTGAAAAGACACACTCTTCAATCCCTTCAGTTTTGCTAAAAAGAATGAGAAATGACATCGTTTTTCCTATATTGAGGACCACAGGACATTAGGGGAATTAACGCTGGCTCCAAATGGCAAGCAACTGCTAAGCATGGATTTTTAAAACAGTAAGAACTCTAACTAATGAACTTTAATTCTAAAAAAGAAACTTTTCCAGTATGTTAAAATCTTAAGAACATTAGTTAATTAATGAACACTAAGTATAAACTTTCCCAGTATTTAAATTATTGCAATAGAAATTCCTATCTGACCAAGCTTAATCAGTTAGTAATAATTGTTTTATTGAATGTATTATTATTTTTTGTAAATCATTTCCATTAATTTATTTTTTCTGTGCTTTTAAGTTTTTATTATGATTTTTTTTTTTTTAAATAAATCATATAAATGTTAAATTTATGTCGGGCGTGAATGGCTACTTAGATTTGTAAAGTTATCTTAGTTTAAGGGAGGGTAAATCTTAGGTTATTTGTTTCGTAGTTAAATTGTGTTAATCGATTGGATATATTGGTGTAAATAGTAAATGTAGTATGAGGTTCGCTACATGCAGGATCACATGATATGCTGCACTTGGGTGAAATAAGCCTATTTTTATTGACCATCAGAGACAGATGGTATTTCCTGCTCTGTGGATCTCCCTTTTGCCTATGGAATGGGATCGTAAGTCGGCAAAAAGGACTGCAATCCCTTCCTATGGAGTTTTCTTTTTGACAGACAGATGTAACATTCCTATACTGGACGAGAAACAATTTCTTCTCTTAACCATGCTGTTCAGATGTGCATTCCTGACAGTATGGTATTGTGCTGTTGTATTCATGCTGCATTGAATACATTGATATATCAGATAGATTGATGTTGGTTTGACTGCAGATTTTTGGCCTAAGGTTAAATTAAGGGATAGAATATTTTCTTTTCAAATGCAATCTATGTAGTCTATTCATATTCGAAGTTCTAATAAAATATTAAACTCATATGTGCGAACTTCAAAATAAAAGGTTAAAAATGTAAATTAAATGCTAAAGTAAAGTTATAATAATGTTTTATAAAAAAAAGTTAAAGTTATACTAAAATAATAATTTTAAATTTATATATGTTTAATAAATGATTGTGTGTATTATTACTGGAAGTGACTTCTCTTATTTTTTTTAATATTGAAAATTTATTTTAATAAGAATTTGTATTTCATAAATCTCTGCGTCTCTATGAGCTAGTGGCATGAGCTGACGGTCGCAATAAAATATACATGTAAAAAATATGTGAATCTTTAACTTACATATCTGCCTACTATATAAATTTTCTAGGTTCAAATGGCCTAATGGCGCCCTGTATGGCAGATACGGTAAGTCTCACTTCTGCCGACCATTGTAATTGGCACCCAAAGTAATTATAATGGTTGACACAAGTGAGTCTTACCATATCTGTTGTATAGGGCACCACTAGGCCATTTGAACCTAGAAAATTTATATAGTAGGCAGATAAGTAAGTTAAAGATTCACATTTTTTTACATATATATTTTATTGTGACTGTCAGCCCATGCCACTAACTCATAGAGTCACAGAGATTTATGAAATACAAATTCTTATTAAAATATATTTTCAATATTAAAAAAAAAAAGAGATGCCACTGCCAGTAATAACACACACAAACATTTATTAAATATATATACATTTAGAATTATTATTTTAGTATAACTTTAACTTTTTTTTATAAAACATTATTATAACTTTAGATTAGCATTTAATTTACATTTTTAACCTTTTATTTTGAAGTTCGCACAGATGAGTTTAATATTTTATTAGAGCATCGAGGATGAATAGACTACATAGATTGCATTTGAAAAGAAAATATTCTATCCCTTAATTTAACCTTAGGCCAAAAATCTGCAGTCAAACCAACATCAATCTATCTGATATATCGATGTATTCAATGCAGCATGAATACGACGGCACAATACCATACTGTCAGGAATACACATCTGAACAGCATGGTGAAGAGAAGAAATTGTTTCTCATCCAGTACAGGTATGTTACATCTGTCTGGCAAGAAGAACAATAAAAAAAAGAAAACTCCATAGGAAGGGATTGTGGTCCTTTTTGTCGACTTACGATCCCATTCCATAGGCAAAAGGGAGATCCACGGAGCAGGGAATACTGTCTGTTTCCGATGGTCAATAAGAAATAGGCTTATTTCGCCCAAGTGTGGCATATCATGTGATCATGCACATAGTGGTCCTCATACTACATTTACTAATTACACCAATATATCCAATTGATTAATCCAATTTAACTACGAAACAAATAACCTAAGATTTACCCTCCCTTAAACTAACATAACTTTACGAATCTAAGTAGCCATTCACACCCAACTTAAATTTAACATTTATATAATTTATTTTAAAAGAAAAAAATCATAATAAAAACTTAAAAGCACAGAAAAAATAAATTAATGGAAATGATTTACAAAAATAATAATACATTCAATAAAACAATTATTACTAACTGATTAAGTTTGGTCAGATAGGAATTTCTATTGCAATAATTTAAATACTGGGAAAGTTTATACTTAGTGTTCATTAATTAACTAATGTTTAATAATTTAAAAAAAAAAAATTAACTAATATTCTTAAGGTTTTAACATACTGGAAAAGTTTCTTTTTTTAGAATTAAAGTTAATTAGTTAGAATTCTTATTGTTTTAAAAATCCATGCTTAGCAGTTGCTTGCCATTCCCCCAATGTCCTGTGGTCCTCAATATAGGAAAAACAATGTCATTTCTCTTTTCTTTTAGCAAAACTGAAGGGATTGAAAAGTTAGTCTTTTCAATCCCTTCTCCTTCAACTCTCTCCACACTAACACATATAGTCACATCTCTATCTTCTCTCCCATCTCTTTCTTCACTAAAATTTATTTCCAAACTTTATATTAATTTTGCGGATTAACTCAACATTATGTCATGATGATGATGACCCTTTCGTTGAGGTCCATTTCCTGAGGGATTTCTTTTATTGGCTATTAGTTTATATTGTTTTTTTCCCTCCTATCTGACTTTTACTTATACATTTTGAAATGCCCAAAGGCTAGTTCACTTGGACTAATTAAAATAATCATTTCCATTTTACAATAGCATTAATTAATTTATATACATTCTTAAAGATATATATTTATCTTTAATCTTTCAAGTTTCTGTTGATTTTTTAGACTTAAAACTTTCTTTTAATAATTTTTTCATCTGTGCGATTTTATATATATATAAAGTTTAGATGACTTTTAACAATTTTTAATTCTTAAAAAAAAAAGTTTTTATCTGCGAACTTTTATTTTTAATTTTATTTATATTTATTAGAATGTAATGGCATGTATGCCCATGCCCATTACAATATATATATATATTGTAACGGCATGTATGCCCATGTCCGTTACAATATATATATATAACCTTTAACATAGACTTTCAAGCTTCCCTCAGCTATTGGCTCTATCTCATAAAACTGATTCATGTGACTACACACATAAGAAAAAGATGAATGATCTGCAATACATATATTTCATGCTGATCCAGACAGTACTCATCAGTTGGTCCAGATCATCAACTCTCACACACACATATAATCAGTGTATATTAAGATGAAAAATCTTCAAACTTTAATGGACAGGCTTCAATCCACTTCACCGTCCAACTCTTTAGCCATCCATATAATTAAAAATATGATGATGGAATGCTGAAATCCTTTGCTGATACCAATATTATTATTATACCCAAGTTGACTTTAAGTCTTCTAACCCCTCAATTATAGGACCATATCCATTTAAATACACAGAAGAGGGGTGGGCATGATACAGGCTGAATTTGTAATATTTGATTGAATACAAATATAATTTGTATACTAGGAGTTTAGATGTGACTATAGGGAACATGAACATAGACTTTTGAGCTCCCTTCAGCCATATCTCACATAACTAATATAAGTGACCATGCACATGTAAAAAAAGATAAATGATCTCTACTATATGTATTTTGTGCTGAACCAGTACTCATCAGTAGGTCCAGATTCCATGCTATATATAATCAGTGCACAGTTTATATAATGATAGCAAATCTTCAAACTTTAATGGATAGGCTTCAATCCATTCCACCCTCCAAGTCTTCAGCCATCTACATCATTGAATAGCTGATGTAGGAATGCCCAAATCCCCTGCTGATGCCAATATTATTGTCTTACCCATGTTGCCTTTGTTATTCTGACCCTCATGTATAAGACCTTATCTATTTAAATACAGAGAAAACAAATGGGCAGGATACAGACAGAATTTGTAATATTTGATTGAATACAAGTATAAGCACTAATTATATATGTGTGTGGGCTAGATGATCTGGATCAACTGATAAATGCTGGTTCAGAATGAAATATCTATAATCAAGATCATTTATCTTTTTTTTTTACGTGTGTGTCATCACATGTATTGGTTGTATGGAAAGAGCATAAAGCTGAAGGGAGCTCCAAAGTCTATATCCACGTACCTTATGGTTACATCTAAACATCAGGTATATAAATTATACTTGTATTCAACCATATATTATAAATTCAACTTGTAACCTGCTCATCCATCTTCAATGTTTTTAAATGGATAAGGTCCTATATATGGGTGGTCAGAATGACTTAAAAGTCAACATAGGTATGACACTAATATTGGCATCAGCAGAGGATTTGGGCATTCCATCATCAGGTTTTCAATGGTATGGATAGCTGAAGAGTTGGAGGGTGGAGTGGATTGAAACCTATTCATTAAAGTTTGAAGATTTGCTATTTTAATATAAACCCAAGCACTGATTATATATATGGGAGATGATGATCTAGACCAACTGATGAGTGCTGGTTCAGCATGAAATACAAATATTGGAAATCATTTATCTTTTTCACATGTGTGTGGTCAAGTGTATTGGTTGTATGAGACAGAGTGGATAGCTGCAGAAAGATCAAAAAGTCTGTGTTCAAGTCCCTTATGATTACATCTAAACTGCAAGTATATAAATTATACTTGTTTTCAATCAAACAATATAAAATCTTTCTAAATATTACTATAAAAATCAATTTTATAAATACCTATAGACATAATAATACCCGTATATAATAAATTTATTCCATGGCAAAAACTTTGTATTGTATTGATTTACAAATGTCAAACTTTTTGCACTCGCCATGTTGACACTACCACTCCAAAAAATCCATTAATAATTATTACTAATAATATAATACACTAAAGATTTATCTCTAATCCAGATATACATTTCAAACCACAATTAAAGATTAATATTTGTGGGTTTTTTAAACATGAACACATGGAGTTACTCAGCTGAAGTTACTCAACTGCAGGAATGAATAGTTGAAGACATGAGTGAGAGACTGACTTGAATTAACTGAAAAGTGCTGATTTAGCATGATTTGTTCTTTCAGCAAGATTATCAAATATATATATATATATATATATATATATATATAGAGAGAGAGAGAGAGAGAAGGGATTTGAATTCAGACTTTCAAGCTCCCTACAACCATCTACTTCTTATACAACCAATATACATAATCACATACATGTGAAAAAGATAAATGATCTCCAGTATATGTATTTCATTCTGAGCCAGCACTCATCAGTTGGTCCAGATCATCATCTTCCCCACACACATATATAATCAACTGATGAGTTATTGGAGATCATTTATCTTTTTTTTCACAAGTGTGTAGTTAAGTGTATTGATTATATAAGATGGAGTGGATGGTTATAGGGAGCTTGAAAGTCTGAGTTCAAATCCATTTTAAATTACATTAAGTTCAGTATAGAAAATATACTTGTATTTAAATATTATATATATCAGTATCACTCACAACCACTCATAAAAGAGTATTGGCCATTTTACTTCCAAGAAAAAAAAAGAAAGGGCAAAACAACACCAAACAAATAACATTACACTAAGGATGACTTTTTTTGCAATGATTATATAAATCAATCTGTAAAAGACCAATACATTCACATGCAAAAGATACTAATCCATTTTTTAAATTTGATATTTTGTGATGTCTTTAACTTCTTTTGCATAAAGTTTTTTTTTCTAAAACACTTCAATATAATGTCTAACTGCAGCTCTCCAATATATTCTGTTCTCAGTTGGATCTGCCCAAAGAAACAATATTGCACTTCTTTAGAATGTTTGGAGCTAATCTTTATTATGTAAACATAATCTACCTCTACTATATAAAATATATAAAAATTTTTCACCTATTAAATTATTTCATAATATGAACATCCTACTAAATTAATTTAACATTCACTTTTAACCTCAATAATATATAAAATATAGTTTTAGGAAATTTTCCATTCTTTTCACAAAAGAAATTCAATTAACAGAAAGGATTCTTGCATCCCATTATCAAAGAAATGGAATGTATAATTTGCATATTAGGAGTAATGTACATATTTCTCAACCAATATATAATTGAACTCTCAACTGTGAAGGGTTACTCTCCACTATGATTCTGATGACAATTCACTGAAAGCTGGCTTAGTTTTATTAGATAAAAATTTTGTTTCCTTATACCTTTTTCATATTAACTTGCACATTTCAGATTTTGAGTATGTCCAATCCAATGAATATGTGATATTATAACAATGGACTCAATAGTATGCTGAAGAACATATTGATTGGTTTTACAATATTGTCATTGTATTATTAAAATTTTATAAAGCATTCATAAATGAAACATTTCCAAAGTCTATATATTGTGCTAATAGGACATTCAAGTTTCACATTCTTACAATAAACTAGGTTAAATAATATCTTTATATACATCTGATTTAGTTGCCCTAATTATTTCCCTATGATGAAATACTCTAATTTTTAACTTATTAAAAGGACATTCAAGTAGCAACATTGGAATCTATTGCTGCACTCCTTTGGATTAATTTTTTTGATAAACTTTTCTATAGTATCCCAACATTTAAGTCCACGTTTCTATTCATAAAACGATCAAGTATTTAAATTGATTTACATTCTCAAATTAATAGTCATCCAAGCTAAAAATTTCTGAGATTTTTCTTCTATCACTGGCTGACAAAGAACTTCGACTTTTTGAACAATAATTAATAAAGCAAAGTCTTTATATGTTGCATTCAAAAATTAAAAACATTCTGCCTTTCATATTTTAAATAAACAAAAATAAAAATCATGAGTATATGGTAAATCTAGATTCCAAGAAGGGGATAGTTTCTGATCTTTCTTTTAATCATTCACATTAAAAATTTCCACCAAACCTCTATTCCACTTTGATCCATTTCATTAAGCTGCCTATAAATAGTTCCAAATATAACTGTCATAAATATCTAAAAGCAATGCTCAAGCAACTGCACATTCTTGTTTAAGATGGCTTTGATTTTAAATGCCTGATTTTCCACCTATTGTAATAACTCTTTTAATTACATCACATAGAAACTGCATAATATAAATAATGTTTGGTGGGCAACCAACTAATTTCAAACAATGCCAGGGACCTACTTGATTAATTAATTAAAATTAAACCATTAAGCATCACATGCTCATCATCTCTTATACCAGCACATACTTGTATTTTTATACAACCAGGCTAACGCTACCATACAGTAGTGCCATTCCTGTGACAACTCAGAGTAATCAGATGGATGCCTAGATAAGCTGGTTGCTGTGAGGGTCTGCATTAGATCCTGAGAGATCTAGGTTGTAGTGCTCTCAGATCCTAAAGCTCCTCATATTTCAAAGGCCTACAAGCCCAGAAATTAATCTGGGGTTATTGCGATGAGTAGCACTAGACAGTTGGATTATATGCACTAAGCCTTTCTGGCATACTCATTGATTGCATTTGGAATTTGACACTAGAGTTGGCACTACTGTATGGAGAGATTTTACACTTATTTAAGATGTAAAATTACTCCAATATAAAAATACAGCTAAAATAAAAAATCATTATGTAAAAGAAAGTCATATAACTTTCTTGTTTTGGAGTTCATAAAAACCTAGAATCAATCATGGAATCTCTCAATCCAAAGTCAGGTGTTTTTCCAACTAAGTCAAACCATGCAGAAAAAAAAAATATATATAAATGACTCTTGTTTCTAACGTTATCCTTGCATTTGTCTAGTAATGAAAAACATGACTATACTGTTTTGATGTTCTAAAATCACAGTGAGTTTTTGATAACCATTCATTATTACTGAAAGCAATCTGATAAATCCTTAAATGTATCTTTGCTGTAGTGTATAATAATGATAATGTATAATAATTACTGCTATCTTGTCTATTTTAAATCTTTAAGATCAGATAGTACTACTTCATGAGTTCATATATTCCTAAAACATTCCAATGTATTTGAGGCTAACATATCATTACCATATTTTAAAACTTATCTCATCAAACCTGGAGCCGTTCCATTTTTATGATTAGAAAGAGATGTTTTAACCACTAAGCTGGTTATCTTTATTCAAATCTAAATGAATAGATAAAATAAATATATCATTAAAAGTCAGCATCTCAAGTCTGGTATTTGTACTCAAAAAATCATCAAAATATTTCTTCCACCTGTTCAATATATGTGTCACTATATAAGAAAGTTCCATGCTGAATTTAATAGGATCATTCTATCATTTTTCAGATTCATATATAGCTTTTAGTGCATTAAAAAAAGATCTAGAGCGATCATGATCAGTGAGTATCTGTGGTTTTTTTGCAGTTTTAATCCACCAATCACTCGTCTTTATGCCAGCCACTAAACATTTTCATTTAAATAGCTATACAAGCTCCATATCCAGCAAAAAAGTGCAGTATGTTTTTTATTTAAGTTACTAATAGCGAACCCATGAATAGATTTACTTGCACTAATAATACACTTCTTATAAAAATTCTACATCTTAGTAATTTAGCACTTACAATAGGTATTTCTAAAAGAATAAACTTACATGAGTATACTTGGAATAGCATCCCCTTTTGAATACTAGCATTGCTTTAATCTTGGACTGTAATAATCTATTATTCAACTATCTATTTACATATTCTCTTGGATTCATACACCTAATTAAAATTTAATCAATTAAATGCCATTGTTAGAGCAGGAATGCATCCATGTACCTTTATAATAATTTTATACATAAACTGGATTACTGCGATAATCCCTCAAAAATTTAATAATAATAGATCATTTGAATTTGCAACACCAGTACCGTTGTTTCAAAGAATATTTGATCAAAATCTACTATTTGTACTTTGCATTTCAAGAAAAAAACGATCTTGTCATGATATTGTTTACAACAATGAGTAAAATCCTTATTTCTTTTAATCTAATGTTGCATTATATGTAGCAATATATTTAGCAATGGTATTGTGTAATCGAAATTTAAACACTATTAACCTTTCATTGATGTTGCAATAATAGAAAATACCCAATTAGACTTCACAACAACTATAACACCATACATTCTTAATTCACTGATTGATATTGCGAAAAAATTTGTAGTCATCTAAGTGTTCTATTATACTTCCTTCTTTGAAAATTATTTCATAAAGTGCAACTGTACTAATATTAAATATTGACACAATGTTAGCCACTAGAGCTATCCTCTATTCTGGTCTTCAAGAGTTTTCATTAAGGAAATTTATTACACTACACATATCAATATTTAAAAGAAAAAAAAAAGATTTATAATATTTATCTTTAGTATCATAACTGCCTCCAGTCTTATCACTATTACTTGATAATATTCTTATTTCTATTGCTTTAGCATTATATCGTATATGACAACCTGGTCAGATTATATGAAATAGGCCATTTTTAGAGATGTTTTCTAGATCTATTCCACTACCATGGTAGACAGAGACATTTCTAAATAGAATATCAATATATAATATATGCCTCAAATCTAGTTCTAACCTGATTTATTAGTAAGTGTAGTTGACCAAATAACACATTAAAGACTGCCAACCTTACTAAACTTTCCTCTTCCACATTGCTTTTGTAATTCTTCTAGGTTAGAGTTAAAAAAATAAAATGAAAGCACATCAGAATTGACTTAATATTTTGCCTAATATTTATTTATTGATTAGTAAGTTAAGATAAAACATTATTTAAAAATAACACACCAACCAGAATAGCTTCGTTGATTAGAATTCTATTAAAACATGCAAAACTAGTGCCACTCAGTGCAAGCCAGAGTAATCAATGTATGCCAGAAGGCTTGTGCATAAAAGCCTCTATCTAGTGCCTATTCATCCAATATCCCCAAGACTAGTTTCTGGTTTGTGACCTTCGTCAGTGAGGAGCCTTGAGTCTGAGGGTGCTGCAACTAAATCTTAGAATACCACACTAAATTCAGAATTCACAAATCTAAAGATCATTATTTCAATTCTCATACTAGGACTGTTACTGATCAGGTCAATAACACTTGAAAAAAGAAAAGAATAGCATGCAAAATATTGTGTTATATATTCATTTGCGTACTGTTACTAACAGTTGAATGTATTTGAAAAAGTGTAAAGTTTGAATTTTTATTAAAACATTTAATAATTAAAGTAGATGATGGAAATAATCCAACATTCAATTACCAATAAAGTATTATGATCACAAACATTTAAATAAACATTACCCGTTTTTTTTATACTGTCCATTAAACCTATTTATGAAACAACTAATCCAGAAACAATACTACAATAATATTCCCAAAGAATCTTTTAAATGAACTTGCAAATAATACTATTTTCTTATAAGAATGCAAATCTATTTGTCTGATAAGAAATTGGAAATAAGAAAGAAAGATTTTATTTAAATGATTCATTGGGCTTGTAAATTATCATTGTAATGTTTTCACATTTGGTGTTTTCATGAATAGGTTTAGATTATCAGGTTTATATAAAGTGATAAGCTACGGATTATTAAATGGTTTGTTAAAATTGTTAGAATATTATTTTTTGGTATTATTTCTATCAATCAAATATATTGTTCATTTTGAATATTGCTTCATAAATAGCAAAGGATTAAACAGTTTGGGAAAATATTAGAAAGAAGTGGATTTGGAGAAAATAACGAAGATATGTTAGAAAAATAGAATTTATATAAGTAAATCGTTTATTTTATATAGCACGATGTTTTTTATAAACTGTAATATTTAAACAGCATTAAGCTGTTGCACATGCGCTTTGCAGATTTTAACTATAAATATGGTTGAAGTGTTAGTATTCATTCATTTATAGTTAAAATCTGCAAAGCGCATGTGCAACAGCTTAATGCTGTTTAAAAATAGAATTTATAAGTATTGAAAAGACTAAAAAAAAGAATTATTTATTTTAAAGAGGTATCTCCAATGATTAGTGCAATTGTAGGGTAATGGACTCTGGAGTGATGAAATGCAATGCTGACTTCTTATACAGAGTCATGAATCTCTCAGCCACTATATTCAGAGAAACCTGTTAGCCACTTTACCTTCCCTTTCCATTCCTCATTCTACATTTTCCCCATATTCTTCTCTATCTTGCTCTATTCCATTTCCACAACACAATCTTTGTCAACTCCATGACCTTTATATCTAAATCCCCATATCTTTTGCCAAACCCAGCATAAAAACCAATAACACATTCAATTAACAGATGCCTAATATTTTCTATGCCTTCCTTACACAATTTTCAGACTAATTCACACACATTTTCCCATTTATGTGTATATTCCCTTCTTGCTAAAGATCCTGTTTGAATCTTAAACAGTAAACTACTTTCCTTACTATTATCATAAATTAACTCACACCCAATATTCCATTTACTTCTATATATATTCAAACTGTTTTTACTCTCCATACTAGTTCTCCATCTCTCCAACTCCCTATTCATTATTAATACATCTATTCTTCTATCCCATTCTTTGCCACTATAATATTCAACATTTCTTCTAACACAATCATACCAAGTTTTGTATAAGTATGCTGAAGCAAATTCTTTACCGAAATCTTCTGCATACTGTACTATCTTTCTCACCCACATCTTGTTGCCTGTCCTTTACTTATAACCCAGTTAAATACTATTTTGGCTATTCTCTTATTTTCCTTAAATTGCAATCTACCAAACATTTTATTTTGCTTTTTGCATCTCATATAAAAACTTGACAATCCCATTTCTCCTTGAATTGCCTCCTTTGCCGTTCACATGTCTGCATCTAATGCATGTCTTCCTACTTCTCTTTGTAGTTTTTCTAAGTAATCTAACACCCCTCTACTGACCCATATAAATTCCTACTTCTCTTTGTAGTTTTTCTAAGTAATCTAATACCTCTCTACTGACACATAATGCATCATTACCATATGTTAATCCTGCTACTGTCACTCTCTTCCATACAATTATGGCTACATCATATTTATTATATGAAAACACTGTTAATTTCTTTATTAATCTCTTTCCTTTGCTTCATTTATCAATTTTTTCTCCCATTTATCCAAGCAATTTCTCTGATTACTTAAGACAATTCCTAAATATTTATATCTATTTACACACTTAACTTTATATTCCTCAATAAAAATTATTTCTCTTTTCTTTCCCCAGTATTAATCATCATTACTTTTGACTTTTCTTCTCTAAATTTAATCCCTATCTCTTTACCCATCCTTGCACTTGTCTTCAGCATAAATTTAATCCCTATCTCTTTACCCATCCTTGCACTTGCCTTCAGCATAACTTTCATATCTTCCCTATTTTCTGTGCACAAGAATACATTATCTGCAATTAAAAGACTCTATAATCTATCATACCCCATTTGCCACCTATTAAAGGTATCTCTACTCCTCTTCCTAGTCTTTCTATTGCTTTCTCCATTTTTCTCAAATACAAAAAAACAAAATAAGTGACATAGGGCATCCTTGCATAAGTTCACTCCATTTTTAACTTCAAAAACTCTTTGTATTTCTCCGATGACATAGGGCATCCTTGCCTAAGTCCCACTCAATTTTTTAATTTCAAAAACTCTTTGTATTTCTCCCATTAAATTATTTTTTTCTATCCATTTTGTGACCATTCTAGCCACCATATATGTGAAAACTTTGTATAACACTGACATTGTACCACTATCGGTCTATAATTACTTAACTTTCTATGATCCTTACCCTTGTCTTTGAATAGTAGCCTTATTCTTGTATTACTCCAAATATCTGGAAAATATTTTTTCTATGCCATCATATTAAAACATGATGATAGGTTTAATTTTGCCCTATTACCTAAATTCATTACCATCTCTGCTGCCCATCCATCTAAATGTCTTGCCTTTCCACTTTTTAATTTCTTCCCTGCCTTATTCATTTCCTGTAAACATAACATTTCCATTACTATATGTTTTTATGTTTGCTATCACTCTGTCCACATTTAACAACTTTTCTATACCCATTATATACTTTATTTAAGATTGTGTCTAATTCTTCTCTACAGCTACACTCTATTCCCTCATCTTCTAGTAATACTATTTCTCTCTCAACTACATTCCTTCTTTTAATATATTTCCATTTTTTTTTTACTCTCATCTCTTCCATTTTTATTAATATTGTTCAATAATTTACTATTTAATTTCATTCTCTCTCTGTAATTATCTATTTTAGCCAATTTTTTTAAAAAATACTTTCCCCATTTAACATTAACATCTTCACTTTCTTTGATCTTAATAGCCCACTTACTTTCTCTGCATGCTTTTTCCCTTTCTTTTACACTTTTACTAACTCTCAATCTTCTATTACTTTTATTCTTCTGAATATTCTCACCTAAAACCCTACTTACCACTTTGTCTACTTCACCACACCAGTTCTTATATTCACTCCCAATGAACACTTCCATAATTTTTTCAACTTTTATTTTATATTCTTCTAACTTATTCTTATCATTCATTCTCCATCCACAACTTTCATTATCCTTTCTACATTTATTACTATTTTCCATCACATTAGTAACCATGTTTATTATAAAAAAAATTATGACCACTATTACATACTCTCTCTTCATTATCAAACACTTTAATTTTCTGTACTTTAATGGATTCCCTCTTTCTCTCCTACATACATATGTGTATTGATCCTCATAAATATTTGATAATTTTCCAATGCTCAAATTCACTCTCTGACAAAAATTCTTTAAAAGCTGTCCATTCTTGTTATCTACATCAACAATTTCTTCAATATGCACATTCTTATCCCCTATAACCATTATTATCTTCCCCTTTTTTTCAGTGCAGATTCTTTTTCTCTTGGATATGTTTCCACTACTGCTAGTACACCAAGCTCTTTTTAACTGCTTTGTTTAATTCCAGCCACTTTTCTGCTCTCCTACCATCTTGTATTTTTAAATATCCCATTTTAACAATTTCTTCTATTCTAACGACTTTTTTATAAATTCTTTTGACTCTTTCTTCTCCGTTACATTTATAAGTAACTTGCTTAACATTAATTTTACAGAAACATTCTCTCTCCACATCTACATTTATAACTAAATCAGCTACTCTTTATTTATTTTTTATATCCCGTCCATTCTTCTTCTGTCTGATAACACTGCAATTTACCCCCCCCCCTTTATATGTTTCCCGAACTATATTCTTTATAAATCAAACTCCCTAAAACTTCACTTCCTTGTTTTACTAAATACAATCCATCTTTACTATATAACTCCCTCTTACTAATAAAAAAAATTCAACCCACCCCTCTTATTTCCAATATAGAACTTCTTATGAACACTCAACAATAAGTCATTCAATGACTATTTTTAATTTTAATTGATAAATGAAGTCTCACTGGTTATCAAATTAACCTTGAATGATCTATTTTCAGATCTAGCTATATCAATGATTTCTCTTGGGTTTAAAACCTTAGGATTAATAGTCTCGCATTGGTGGTCGAGAGGTCTGCGCGACTGCCTTGCACTTGCAGGCAGTTGCCCGGGTTGCAGGTTCACGTCCCGGCCGATGCTATGACCCTTAAAAAAAAACAATATAAAATAAAAAGTGACTTAACTAGATGTGTAAATACATTAGTTTCAGTTTAAATCCTAATCATCACAGATGAATCCAAAAACCAGAAATTATTCTGAGGATGTTTATCTAATTTTTCATTAAATTATTCAAACTTATAATCGATAACTGTAGAATCAAGTGAAGAGAATTTCTCTTCAAATTACGATTACAATGAGTGAAGTTTCATTACAATTTCGGAATCATAAAGTGAGCAGAGGATTTACTTTTTGACACTGCCAAAATTTGGACAGTTTCAAGCTTCAAAAGAGGCACAACCACAGATACAAAGAAACTCTAGATATGTTCAAAGTAAATCTATTAAATGATTGATCTATTTAGTCCTCAATATCATACAAGAGAAGTTGTCTTTTACCCTACTCTTTAAGCCATCTCCTGTAAGACAATGTTATTAAAATCCCCCTTGCAGACTTGTTTCTGGTGTTGGTATTTTCCAAGAACTAGGGTTCAAAGTTGGAATTGCTTCACTTATACATGTAGTAGCAATCTTTTACTATTTGTTTTTATTTAAACTAATATCCTGACATTGAAAAAAATCCTAGGATTTTTATTTCAAGCTAATTTGTTTGCACAGTATATAGTTATGAGAAAGTCATATCATGTTATTGATATTTTAATATCTTACAGCACTGGATAATTTGAGACTTTTTTAAAAGTCTCAGTAAGATTTTATAACTATTAATATTTTCTGCTTTAAATTATTGGCTTATCATAAATGAGTAAATAACTAAATGATTTATTATTTAGGAGTTCATGAAATGTTTAACCACTGAAAGTGACAAAATTGGAAAAGTCACCTACGGACTTTGAACTCCAAAGTTTGTCACTTTATCCATCATTTTACCATCCCACAATAAATTGGCTTTTTCATTAACAAAACAGATCAGATTTAGCTATGATAGTGAATTGTAATAATCTGGAATCTCTATCTAAAGTGAAAATTGTAATATAGTATGTTTTAATTATTAGCATTGTCAAGGTTTTAACAATTTACACTTGACATTCTTTTAATTCTATTATAGTGAATTATTATTTTTTTAGATAAAAATTTATATTTTTAAATTTATCAATTAATGGCATATATCTTAAATTATATAATGAAAAATTTACTAAGACAATAAACCTTTAAGCATGTGCGCTTGAAAATGTGAAGGTAGGGACCTCTACAGGTCTTAACCACAAGCTTGCATAATCAATGTGCATTAAATAAATTTATAATGAAAAGTTATAAAGTAGAAAATCAAAAATATAGCTAAATTAATTAGAAATAAAATGTTGATATTCAATTTGACTGATACTGCAATACAAATAATAGATTTTATCAAATGATGAATGTCTTTGTTTATTTAAGGGAGTTGCTAAACATCCTCTATTCATATCTTTGATACCAGTTATTTTAGATTAATATATTAATGGTTATTATTAACTATATTTTAAACTAAAGTTTACCACATCATCATAATCCAGATAACAATTTCAAACTCAGTTAATAGTTAGTATATCTGTTTTTATTAAAAGTAATCACATTCTTATCATTAAAAAAAAAAGATACAATTAATTGAGAAAGATTTTTTATGTTGTTCAAATGTCTCTTGAGCTCTTTAACAATCATGTGATTTTTAAAATATGTTTTTCTCCCGCTAAAACAAATATGTGGAAAATTGTATATTGAACCTATTTCCATCTTTAAACTTTATTTACAATCTTCCCAACTCATAACTGTTAGTAATACTACACAAGTTAGTATAGAACATGTTTTAATGATATATTTTTCTTCACTTCTTCAGGTGTTGCTGACTTGACCAATGTAAGTAATATTATGGAAATTAAACTTGTGACTTTTAGATTCAATAAACATCACACGACCACCACTTCTTATGCTTGTGTATAATTGTTGTTAAAACAGGCAAAACTTACTATACGTATTGCCACACACAGTAAGCTAGAGTAATCAATGGATGCCAGAAGGCTTGTGCATAAAATCCCCATCTAGTGCCTACTCATCCAATATCCCCAGACTAGTTTCTGGCTTGTGGCCTTCGTTAGTGAGGAGTCTTGGATCTGAGAGCACTGCACCTAGATCTTAGGATCTAATGAAGGCTCCTCACTGACGAAGGCCACAAGCCAGAAACTAGTCTGGGATATTAGATGTGCAGGCGCTAGACGGGGATTTTATGCACAAGCCTTCTGGCATCAATTGATTACTCTAGCTTGTTGTGTGTGGCAATACGTATAGTGAGTTTTGACTTTTAGATTCATGAATATTAAATTTAATAAAATGCTCAAATAGCCAGGATAATCTTCCAAAGGCAGTAATCAACTTAATATATAATATACTTATCTATAAACATCCTACTGATTATTTTTTTCTCTCTTTTTAATGGCAAATTAATTCTCTAACACTTTGGATTAATCTACTCGATCCTTATTGTTCACAAAGCATTAACAATTAACCCCTTAAGTTAACACAGCATAACCATCAATATTATTTGGAAAATATTCATTAACATTGTTAAAAAAAAAAAGATAAAAAAAGAGAGAAATTTGAAAGATTTTAATTTCTATTTATTATTGCCTTTGACAGAATAGCATAGGGCTGATTAGAATGCTAATTCAAATTTAGTTTCCATGAATATAACATTTAATCCCTATGATAGTAATATCATTAATAAGGCCAGCAACAACTGAAAAAAAAAAGAGAAAAAAATATTCACAAAATATTGATTTCTATACTAATGTATTTTTTTTTTCTAAAACGAAATTCATTTGGATGAAGAAAATATTTCATCATATATCTGCGAATAACGCCAATCATCACAAATCTTTAGGTGAAGTGAAATTATTTTTTTTAAAAAATAATTTGATTATTGTAAGTGTCTAAAAAATTATTGGACTTAAAAAAAAAACGAATGAAATCTAAATAAAAAAGAAAGAGATGCTTAAAAAAGATAGATAATAAAGATATATACAAGCAGTAGAGTTTAATGAATAGGAATTGCAATAAAAGCAACAGCTATACAATGTGGAAATAATACAAGCATTGAGAAAGCAGCAACTAATTAATATCAAATAGTTTCTAGTTAACTTTATTTTTGTGTCCTGCGTGGTTTAGTTCAGAGGCAAATTAGTAGACTCGGGGTTTCCTAGCTATAAACCATTTCATTAGTAATATTTTATTTTCGTAAGAAAAAAGCGCATTTTTATTATTTTTTAAACATACTAATTAAATTAAACGTTAATCAATATAAATTATTTTCTTTTAATACTTTGCGATTGGCATTGAAATTGCATTTTGCGCGTATTTTTTTAAGCCAATCACAATCACCTTTCGTTTCTATTTTTTTTTTAAGAGTGAAGGAATATACGTAACAAATATTGGTAAAAAAAAAGAAATAGTTTTCTACGCAGCTACTTTCTTTTAAATGCTTTACATCGTTAATAAGTTGTATAATTGATGAATATATGTAAATAAATATCATGAAGAAGCAGCAATTTGCTTTTAAAATCTGATGATTTATTTATTTTTTTAATACATTTATTGTTCACGGAGTGATTTATCTCACAAGATTATAATATCTATTGTATTGAATCTCTTTATTCACTCCAGTTTCAGCTCATTACTGGAAGAGTGACATTATTTATCTAATTGATGTGAACTGTTATCTTGAAATCTTTTATAATTTTAATTGACCAATCATTTAACAGGGTTTTACTTTTAAAATTAGTGAAGTGTCATATTAAATAAACTACTTTTATAAATGTTTTCTAATCCTACGATGACTAATTTAAAATAATTATAATAATTAAGAATATACAAATAAATAATATCACATAAAAAAATGCGTGCAAGTATATGGCATATAATCAATTGCCTAATAGGAGATTTACAACTTACCGTATGATTTTAAATAGAGGGATTTGAACTTAGGATTTTTAATCTATATTCATTCTCCACTCTTTCTCAAACAACAGATACACACGACTAAACACATGTGAAAAAGATAAATGATCCCCAATATACGTATTTCGTACAGAATCATCATTCATCAGTTGGGCCAGATCATAATCTCCCACACTTATATACAATCAGTGCTTGGCTTATATTAAGGTAACAATTCCTTAAACTTTAATAGACAGGCTTTAATCTTATTACCCTTCCAACAATTTAACCATCAATTTCATTGACATAGCTACATGGATATGATTCCAATATCAAATTTACCAAGGGCTTTTAGTATTCCATCCTTGGTTTTTCAATGAAATAGATGGTTGAATTGTTGAAAGGGTGAAGCCTGTCCATTAAAGTTTAAGAAATTGCTATCATAATATAAGCTGAGCACTGATTGAATGTATGTGTGAGAGATTATGATCTGGCTCAATTGATGAGTGCTGATTCTGCACCATATATATATTGGGGAATTTTTATCTTTTTCACATGTGTGTGGTCATATGTATCGGTTGTTTGAGATAGATTGGAGGATGAATATGGACAGAAAATCCTAACTTCAAAACCCTCTATTTACTATAGTAAACATTCAGTATAATGAATGAATAGGTTAATCACATGATTTCAAAAAAAGGTAAAGATGGAAGAATTAATAAATTTTCTCCCCTCCCCCTTATTGAAAGTGCACATATAAAATGATTATCTATAGAAAGTATTTTTTATTACAGTATAGAAAGTATTTTTTATTACAGTCTTACTATGAACATGAATCTTATTTTCATATAAATACCAACCATAAAACGATGACATTCATTGGCTAACCATTAAACAATTGGATGATTTTTTGTCTGGGAATTTATAAGAAATTTGATCACTGGAAGTAATGCTGCTAACCACAATCCCAAGACCTTGAGATCACTGTACTAAACCACATAGGACCTTGATCATTATTATTGTTGTATCAATTGTTTATACATTTTTCGAGTCTTGATTAGCACAATTAATTTAGGAATTGGAAAAAGATAAATAAATGATACAACAATACTAAGAAGTAGGCAACATTTTATTGTCTACCTTTAAAAATTGTTTGTGCAGACCTTGTAATCAAAAGTGTTCAATGAGAATCCCAGTGGTGTAACTAAAGAGTCCTGAATTAATGTTCAACTTTTTAGTTCAGTGCTCTAACATGATATGACATAAACAAGGCAAAACTCTCCATACAGTAGTGCCACCCTGTGCCAACCAGAGTAATCAATGGATGCCAGAAGGCGTGTGCATAAAATCCCTATCTAATGCCTACTCATTCAATATCCCCAGACTAGTTTCTGGCTTGTGGCCTTCATCAGTGAGGAGCCTTGGATCTGAGAGATGGTGATCATGTGATGCTTAATAATATGACATCCTGAGCAATTAATTATGCGATTATTTCTTTTGATGTTAATAATTAAATTTTAATCTAAGACCCCGTGTGATTTAGAGCATTGAAAGGAGATCACGTTCTGGGCCTAAAGACTTGTGATTGATACCAATTCTGGCACTTCTAGAGTTCAAGGTCTTATGAATGCCTCAACTATATAAAGACATTTGACTATTTTACATATTTGTGGAATTTAAGTTTATAAACACTTGTTAATTCAATAAAATGTTATATTATTGTGATAAGATAACAAAAAAAAACCTTGGTGACAAACTGGCATTCAGTCTCATGATGCCTACAGTTATGAAAAGCATTTTTGTAAATGCAGACATGACACTAAATTAACACTTTCCATTTTTTCTCAGTTAAAAAAGTATATATTTAACCTTATTAAAACTAGCAGTATGAATAATATTTCTGTGGTGTAATTTTTATTACACTACTATTATGCAAAGTAGGGACTAGTTTGTATCTGCTTTTGATATCTTGTAGAAGAGTGTAATCATAAACATAGACCAAAGACATGGAGGAAAGATGTATGATCCTCAGGATGCATATTTTGTGTTGAACCAGCACTCATCAGTTGGCCAAGATCACAATCTCTCACTCATATCTTTATCATTTTTTACTATATATAGATGGCCAATTACTACATAAATATAATAAAAATTATTAATATACTTCCATTAAGTAGTTTGTGTCGAAGTTATGAGGGCAATAATCTTGACGCTTATCAATTAAACTGTAATAATTGTCTCTTTATATGTATTAAGTGACAATAAAGATATATGGAAGAGATTCGAGATCTGGACCAAATGATTATTTTGGGTTCAGCGTGAAATGTGCATCTTGAGGATCATAGATTTTGTTCATTATGTCTTTGATCATAGATTTATGATTATACCTTCCACAAGATGTTAAAAACAGATAGAAAACAGTCTCTATCTTGCATGAGAGAAATATTATTCATTAAATGGATAACTCTCTAGACTAATGAATGACTAATAAAAATTATTGATACAGTAGTATGATTATTATTGGATATCATTAAATTAACAGACTTTTAGCCCCCAGTATAGCATTATTGCATTCTTATCATTCATCTTGGAATCTACGTTAGTGCACAAAGAGTGTGATGTAAGGGGAAAATATTGAGCTATCCATATGTGCATAAGCAGCAAATCAACAGCACTGGAATAATACTAGAGCACTCATGAAGAAGAAAAAAAGTGACCTCATTTTAATTTAATTTGATTATCATAAAACCTACATTTGATTAGAAAGGTCCATTAGATTTATAAATAACCAGATTTATATATACCACCAATATTGCATTTTTCAGCCTAAAACCCTAAGACCATAATGGAATCCATAGTGTGTGTAACAGTAACAACTACAATAGAATATAGATATTCAGTGCTATTTTAAGCATACCAGAAAATGCATATACATCAAAATATGTGGTAGAGATGGTTAAAATAGGTGAAGAAAATTTGAAATGTTTTGTGTATTCAAATATGAACATAAGATAATTAATTGTGGGTGAATTCTTAGAAAATTGTAAAGACATGAATGGAATAACTTATGGCTATTTAGTTTTTGAATTGCTTAACTAATAAACGTCAGTCTGTGCACCTGATGAAATCTATTGCCAATATTGTTAAATATTCCAAAGCAATCATTCAGCAAATGCTCTCTTCAGATAAATTTGATGGTCCGAACCTTGTCATCCTGAAACTCATTGGAATAGTTTAAGGTATTGATTGAATGCTCACATTAAAGGCTTGCCTGCATTTCTAAAATTCTGTGATGACAACCATAACAATATTGAAAGCAATGTTCAGGCAAAGTTACCAATGTTATGATTAAGATGAATGTTTAAGATATGTTTTGCATTTTGAAACTAATCACTGATACTCTTTATGAAATACAAAAAACAAAAAAAAAATACGTATGTTCCAGTGATTATGTATTTATGGGAACAATATAAAATACATTATTGATCCAAAGCACTTGATCCAAAACAAATCAATAATACTGAACTTCAACTAAATAAAGATGAGAAGATAAGCTCAAAGTGTGAGTTAAGTTTTTTATGACCACTAATAGTGCAACTCAAGGCACAAGCTCCATAACGTTAGGATTTTTTTCTCAGTAATTCTGTGGTGTCATAGATATAGCTTGTGAAAAGGAAATCAAACATGTTAATCCTATTGTATTTTTCATGGCTGAATTATTTCTGATTGCTCAAGCATTTTCAGCTAAACATCACATGATCACCATTTCTTATGCTTGCTCATAACTTATTAAAACAGGCAAAACTCTCCATACAGTAGTGCCCAGTGCAAGCCAGAGGTATCCATTGATTACTCTGGTTTGCACTAAGTGGCACTACTGTATGGAGAGTTTTGCCTGTTTTAATAACATTTTCAGCTAGTGTACAAAAACTTTTTTTATTTTCTAACTAAGGTTATTTAAATCTTTAAAATTGAGTGTGGAGCTGAAAGGGATTTTAAATTCAATGCTTTTATTCAAAGGGATTAATGACAGTTCTAATGCTTAACTTTTTGTATATTTATTTGAAAAATGCGTTGCATTTTATGTTATTTATTGTTATTTAATTATATATAATAAGGACGACTAATGTGTGCGATTAACTTATATTGTTTTTAATTCCATTTATAATTTAAATATTATATATATGATGCATTCAGATTTAATAGAAATAATGAACATTAAAAAAATGATGTTTTATTAAAAGATGTAAATCAAGCCAAAAACTAACAACTTAGGATTGTTAATATTAAAAAAACATTAAAACATAGTTGATTAAATTTTCTTAAAAGAACATAAAATAATGTTTTGTAATATTAATGTAATAAATAAAATTTAATTTTGCAATAAAACATCAAGGTAAAAAAAAAAAAAAACAACTGTAAATCTTCCAAAATAGTTTAAAATAATATAATTGTGTGGGGAGTTTTTTTTCTTAAAAAAAAAGTTTACTTCCAACTCTGTTTGAGAATGAAAGAATACATTTTATTAAAGATCCTATTCCTTCAAATTTAATTATTTCATATCCAACCTTTCAACCAAAATTCTTATTTTATATTATTGTATTCAGTCATCACACAAAATTTATAGATAATATACATACGAACATATAAAAATTGTTAATGTTTATTGAAGAATTTTGTTTTAAAAATAATAGTGATTGTCTTTATTGTTTTATAATTATTGTATTATTAGTAGTAAATATTTAGCCTGGGAGGACTTAAATAATTTACCACTCCATGCAATAGTTTATTATTCTGTCTCTTCACTCTAAAAAAACGTTAATAATGTTTCAAAAGTCATAATGTTAATCTAAATGCCAATATACCTGATCTTAAATTCTAAATAAAAAAAATTCATAATTAAATGAAAATAATTACAAAGTATATTTTTTAAAGAAAGAGAAAAAGGTAAACAAAAAATAGAATATATATAAATGGAAGTTCTGAAGAAGATTGCTGGGGCAATCGAAACTGTCAAAGAGGGTAGTAGTTAAAGCATTGTGAAACAATGATAAAGTGCAAAAATGATTTAATATTATATTACATACATTTGACAATGCAATAAGAAAGATTAACTTACATGGAATCAATCAGTTTTTGATATTTATGCAAAGCCCAACACTCTTTATGAAACTGTTTTTTTGTTTCAATTTTTGTTTATAATATTCTCTGCCAAATTCATTTTCTGATATATTGGAATGTTAAAACAATAACAAATTTTTCCCATACAGTCAGTAATGGCAGTCATGTGACACTGGAATATTAGATAGTTAAATCCTAATAACAGTATCAAAAAAGTATTAACAATTCCTGCACAATTATCCTGATTCCATTTATTTTAATAATTGATTTATTCTTAACAATCATTACATTCATTTGTGTTTTTTTTTTTAATTTTTGAACCAAAAATATATAAAAAACAAGTATTCATAAGACATTAATCAGTAAATGTTTTCAATAATAATAAAAATAATTAATAATGAAAATAATTCATTTTAGTTCTTTATTTAATGTACATATCCACATCAATAAGCAATTAAATATAGATTAGCATAAAAAATAATAGAAATAAGGTACAAAAAGAATAAAGTGTCTAAAAAAAAAAGATCTACCAAACAAGGTTAATTATAAATTAAGACCTGTAGAGGTCCCTACTATCGCATTTTTACGCACACATTCTTGAGGTTCCAGTCATAGTAAATATTACAAACAAGGTTAAATATAATATTTTTTAAACATGGAATCTAGATCAAAAATGTCTTTATTTGTAGTCTTATTATAAGTTCTGGTTAAAGGAAGTAAAGAAGAGATTTTAATACCATATTACTTTGAATTTAAACTACCCTTTTTATTTAAATTTTGTAAAGATAAAATTAGGGTGTAGCTTAAATTCAAAATGAATATTTTAATATCTTATTTCTGTTGATCTCTCACTCTCAATTACATTCAATGCATGTGCATAGTATTATGATTGTAGATGTCCGTTTATTTGGGGGTTTCCCATTTGCATTTTTCTTTTAAGTCCTATTTCAATACCTCTTATAAAATCAATTTTATATTTATTTTTTTTTTCAATTTTAAAATCATATGGGGAGCACATAGTATTACAATCGTTGATAGCAGTTTATGCGGAGGAATTTCCGTTCACACTTTTCTTTTAATTTCTATTTAAATAAATAAAAAAGGTTTATTATTTTTCAATACTTATTATAAAATTATTTTTATGTATTTTTCCAATTTTTCAATTTTAAAATCCTACTGCAGTCAAGCATGGGTGGACGAGAGGTCAGCGACGGCTGCTTTACAAGCAGTTGTCTCGGGTTAACGGTTTGCTTCCCGGCTGATGCTATGACACATGAGAAATAAAATAAAAATCCTACTGCAGCTTAAATTCGAAGTAATACAGTATATTAGATCTACAAATTTTAAGTTCAAAAATATTGGGAGTATAATTGTTATAATGATCTTTTTAACATATAACTGAGAGAATATTAGATATAACAATATTCTGGGAAATAATTTTATATAAAATTTCTTCTGATTTTCATTTCAGTATCAATATAAATATATTGATCACTAATTAGATTGAATTTTTAAAAAATGTCAAAAACAGATTGAATTTTAAGGATATCTGTCTTAGAATGAGGATTCCATATAACTGATCCCTACTCTAGGATAGTAAGTACCAAACACATAAAAAGTTTTTGGTAATTTATTTAAAAATTTTCCATATCTATAAATACCTTCTGTAACTTTGAGATCTTTGTTTACCATGAAATCAATGTGTTGATCAAAGAAACCATTATTAAAAAATATTATTCCTAGATCTCTTTGATGATCATTTGTTATAATTTTAGAGCCATAGATATAATATAAAAACTTCACGACTTTAGATTTTCTAGAATAAGAAACATCAGAGCATTTATCCATACTTACAGTTATTTAATTATTTTAACACCTTTATCTATATCTCTTTGAGGTAAAAAAAAAAGACAATCTTTAACTGCATAGATATGCCTGAAAATGTTGCTGTCATCTGGATAACATAGAAGTTATGAGAATCCAATGTCATTTTGGAGATTATCAATATAAACATTAAATAATAAAAGTACAAACACTATCTTGAGGAACACCAGTGAAGCAACAATACGGTGAAAAAATTAGTGTTAAACTTCACAAAAGGCATTTTAAAAGGCAAGAGTTAAACCATTTGATTAAGATTTTGGAAAAATATAATCTGTAAAGCTGTCCAAGAAAATTTTAATGATCACCTTTATCAAAAGCATTGGATGTTTCAAAGTAAGTAACATCCAGCCTAAATTGATACTCCATTGAATTGGAAATCTGATCAAGCATAGATAACAAAGTTGTTTCAATAAACCTAATAGGCAAAAAGCAGTGTTGTTTTATTGCCAAAACTTTGTTGACATCAAAAATAATTTTAGTGTAATACGCATCATTCAAATATTCTAGCAATAGTATATAGAACTAAAATAAGACTTTAATTACTAACTGAATTTCTAAATCCTTTCTTAATTTAAGTGGCAAAACTTTAGTGAGTTTAACAGATTTAGGAAAACACCATTTGCTAAAGAGCAACTGTTCAAAAGGAGAAAATTAATATGTTCAGCACAAACTTTATAAATAAAAGCTGGAATACTGTCAATGCCCATATTAGAATGCAGTTTAAGCTGCTTAATAGCAAAAATAACATGATTTTATAAAAAGACAAAATGCTAGCTTTTCATCAATTATACCATTAATTGCAGATAAATCTGTAAGAAATTTTAATTATTCATAAATTTCAGATGAGGAAAGACAACCTGGAACCAGATTTGAATTGTTGTGCCTAAATCTTTAACTAAAGATCAAAATTGTTTAGGATCATCAGAAATATGAGTTGCAGTATTTTGTATGAGCTTTAGTATTTTGTATGAACTTTTAAAAATCTCTATGATATACAACTTTGATATTCTTTTATAATTAACAAAATTGTTATATGTGCGGGGTTCGAACTCAGACTTTCACACAACCCACCACTCTCAGTGCCATCTCATATTGCTGACCCACCTGATCACACACATGTTGAAAAGATAAATAATTACCAATATACGTATTTCATGCTAAACCAGCAATCATCAGTTGGTCTAGATTTCTATCCTCACACATATATATAATCAGTACTCAGCTTTATATTAAGATAGCCAATATTTATACTTTAATGGACAACCTTGGCACTATCAAGGGCTTTGAACGTTCCATCATCAGATTTTCAATGAAATGGAAGGCTAGAGAGTTGTGAGTTGGAATAGTTTGAAGCCTGTCCATTAAAGTATAAATATTGGCTATCTTAATATAAAGCTGAGTACTGATTATATATATGTGTGAGGATAAAAATCTAGACCAATTGATGATTGCTGGTTTAGCATGAAATACGTATATTGGTGATTATTTATCTTTTCAACATGTGTGTGATCAGGTGGGTCAGCAATATGAGATGGCACTGAGAGTGGTGGGTCGTGTGAAATCTGAGTTCGAACCCCGCATATATTACATATATAAATGCAGGTTTAAGCCTGTACAATGTATAAAATTGTTATAGTAAATTAAGTACTTTGTTTTCCAGTAGTGATGATAATCAAATGATTTCTTTCAATAATTTCTTTGAGAGGTTGAAAACCAGATAAGAGAGCCATTAATTAAAAAAAATCTTATTAGCAAAAAATTTGTCAATTTGCTCATAAAATAACTATTCACAAAATTTCTATCCACATCTGAGGAAGAATACAAACTTTTCCAGTTAAATTTAAACAAGTCTAAACAGAGATGCAAATAGTTCTCTTTTTTTTTTGTAGTTTATTTTAATAGTTCTGAGAGAATAAAACCTATTAAATTGACCATTAATATAAAATTCTAAGAGTTGATGAAGATAATAAGAAGGAAGAGGAAGATGGGGAGGAGGAGAAGAAGAAGAATAAAAAGAAAAAGAAAAAAAAAAGAAGATAATAAGTCAATTTATTTATACAACAATATAAATAAGCAAATCCATATATCAAATTGTGCATATATCTATATGTCATATTTTATTATAAGTTTATTAATAAAAATATTTTAAAATCTAATACAAAAATATTACCACTAATAAATTATTGATTATAAGTTTTAGGCAAATGAAACAAAGGAAAATATTCAACTGTGTTAAAGTGACAAACTTTAATGTAAAAGATATTATATGTGCAAATGTTGTATGCAAACAATTGTTAATAATAAATATTTGAGCTATTATTTGTTAAAATAACTTTCCAAATGACAAGGTTATATAAGAATTTAAGATCTCTGATCTCTCTTCTAACAATAGGGAGGGTTATTTAACTTAATATATTTACAAAATTTATTATAACACTAACTGGATTCTGATACTCATTTGGAACTTGGGGATTCATATTCCAAAATAGGCAGAACCAAAGAGAGAAACAATTTATACTTAGTAAAGTTATTAAAATGTCCATCATGCCTTAGAATTACACTATTAATGTCAAAAGCTTTATTTACCATAATTTTAATATAATAGTCAATTAATCCACTGCTAGCAAGGTTGCATTTATATATTGGACTATTTCCATCATCTAATATAAGCATTGATTGAATGTCTTTGGAAAAATTTAACTGTATTTAAATTTTCCAAATACATTCAACTATTAGTAATAGCACACAGGTTACTAACAGTTGAATGTATTTGGAAAATTTAAATAAAGTTAAATATTTCTAAAGACATTCAATACTTATATTAATGATGAAAATATTCCAATATATAAATACAACTAAAATACCATCATCACAAATCGTCAGGGAAACAATAATGCTGAGGTCATTATGATTATCTACCAAGTTTATTTTATGGCCTTTTAATATAATAAGGATTGTTTAAAATTTAAGATTTCTTAGAATAAGAAACAGTTGAACATTTATCTATATTAATATCCATCTTATTATTTTTATACCATTACACAAATTTGTTTATATCTTTTTGTAAAATAATGCAATCAGTGATTGAGTTAATATTCCTAAATATTTTATAATTATCTGCATAGCACAAAAATTGTGAAACAAATTTTCTATTAAATCATCTATGTAAATGTTAAATATTAATGGTGTTAGGATACTGCCTTGAAGTACTCTTAGATTGCAATAAAATCAACTAGAAGACTTGTTATTAAATTTCACACAAGTCATGCTTTCTCTAATAAAAGATTCAAACCATTTAATCACATTAAGAAAACCCCTAATTTGTATATTTAAAAAAACCAATATGTTGTGATTCACCTTATCAAGTGCTTTGGATAGATCAAAATATACACCATATAAATAACATTAATTCCCAAATACATTAGCAATATGATTAAGTATTATTAAAAATAGAAGGGATTTGAACTCAGACTTTCAAGCACCCTTCAACTATCCACACTATCTGACCACATGCATGTAGAAAAGATAAATAATCATCAATATAGAAACTTAGTTTCGGTTAATCTATTAGATAAAAAACCATAGTTGCATAGGAACTACAATGTTATTTATGACATTAATATTTTTTTATAAATACATCTTTCAAATAAGCATGCATTATATGAAGCACCAAAATAGGCCAGTAATTATTAATATTATCCCTTGATTTATTTTAAAAAATAGGTATAATTTTTGCAAGTATAAGGGAGTTGGGGAAAATACAATTTTTAATGGAACAATTAAGAATGTAACACAAATGTAGCAATGCATTCCACATATCCTTGGGTAAAAAAAAAAGGTATATTGTTATAATCTAAACTTGAATGTAATTTGAATTTTTTGATAACAGGCATAATATCATTATTGTTGAAACAATCAGTAGATCTACTATCATTAAGACATTCATTTGACAATCTACACTAAGAAGACAATTGAGATTATCCAGATAATTCAGAAAAGTGAATTGAAAAGTCATCAGACTTAAGGAAGAGACATAATCCATTTGAGACTTTCTTTAGTAATACCAGAACTTTTAACAAAAGATCAAAATTCTCTAAGATTATCTGACAAGTTGAGTTCAATACTTTTGATACATTTTTGATAGCATACTATAATTAATGTCTGATAAGGTATATAATGAGTTCCAATTGAGATTAGAAATTGCTTTACACAATCCAAAATAAATTCCTTCTCTATAGCATTTTTAATATTTAGAAGATGAGACTATTTGAAATAATTTATTTTAACAAAAGATTCAATATGTGAGTGATGTAAATCGATAGGAAAAGTCAGAGATGAAACAGAAAAAATTTTAATTTTAGAATAATCAAGTACTCAATTATGGGATTTTCAATAGGAATTGTATTGTTTTAAACTCAAAAAATTAAAAAATCCATAACATTCTATAAGCTTTAGGTACTCAAGAATGCTAAAATATCCATTAATGATAACATTTATTTTGTAATTAACCAAAAATTTCTTCAGAAGAACAAAGTAAAGCAACCAATTCACAAATTGACAAGGATGGCCTGATATAAACATTTTCCAATAAAAATTTAGTATGACAACCAAGGGAAATCTCACACCATGCAGATTCACAGTAAGTAAAATCTAAAAGTATAAACTTATGAATGATTTCTGTTTTAATGACTAGGAGAGTATCCTCCTCTCTTTTAAATACTTCATGAGATCTATCTATAAAAAACGTTATTATATCTACTATCAAAAATGTGTAATCATGAATTTGGCAATTAAGCCAAGTTTCTGTAATGAAAATAAAATCATAATTTTCTGAGTTAAAAAAAACTCTTAATTTGATTCCTTTAACTCATACTAAATTAAAAAAAATAAATATTTTCTACTAAAATCTGAATTATTCTTCTGAAATAATTAATATTTCATAAATATTTTGTGAAAAAAATAACAAATGTGTAAAAAAAGATTAGAAAATTATACGTTTTAATTTCTAACCACGTACTCTTTTGTGGAGAGAACAAAAACATAAAAAAGAGACTGCTGAATAAAATTATATTATTTAAAATGAAATTATGTTTTATTTATAACTAAAAAAAAATTTTTTTTTTCAAATAATGTTTTTATGCAAACAGCTGACTAAAAATTATAAAATAACAAAATAATCCAACTAAAGAATATATGGTGACATTTCATAAAAGCATTTGAGGCCATACAAATACACACATTTGTTTTTTCTTTTCTAATCATCAGTTTATGCTCTTTTAATGATATTTCAATGGGGTGACTAGTTTCACCAAAAGACATCCACATTCACATGGTATTTCATAGAATAATATTATCTGAGAACATAAACTGCATGCAACCCACATGCAGAATATTTTCATAAATTCAAATATCTTTGTCTTTTTATTATTAAATTCTGAAGTAAAATACAAAAAGTCTAATAATGAAATTGATCCAAAATAATTTAGCTAAACATAACATGAGTAAGGACAAGGTAATATTGTATTATGAGGTGAGTGGATGAATATAAGAGATCATCTCTCTTTCAAAATCTACATTAATAGGTGATTAAATATTCAAAATCTTTGTTAGAAAGAAATGCATAAGAAATATCTAAATCTAAACCCAAGAAATAAGCTATGATTCTAGCAGTCAGATTATAACTACAACAAAAAATTCTGAAATTCAATTCCATTTATAGGTAAAATTTTCAGTATTAAGTCATACCAAGCCAGCATTATCCCCTAACAATTCTATAGCATTTTTGGAAGCTATCTGTTTGGATTTATTAAGATGATCAAAGATACATTCATTTCTGTGATGTTGAAGTCTATCCAGTTTACTGCCAGTTATTGGATTTCTCCAATAACCTCTTTAAGCATTTAACACTTTTCTAATAAATTAATTCATATAAATAAAAAAGGATAAATTCAACCTAGTTTTCTATGTCAAATGAGAATTTACATACTAAGCTGATTTTTTTTATTTCATTGGGAATTCTCAAAAAAGTCAACAGTCATTCAAAAATATTAATATTTTCCTATTCTCAAGTTAGTCCCAAAATGTCCTTTCACCTCATTTTTCCACATTTTTTATTACAACTCTTCACAATATTAATTTTTATGGAATCTCCTGACCACCAAAACCATAATAATACAAGTAAGCACAAATGACCAAACATTTCTATGCCTTAGTTATTAATTTTGAAACCAGATGCTGCATTTGTAATCATTTATCTTCTTTATATATTCAATATGTCCACATATATAACGAGCACTTTAGCTGCTTAAAAATGTACTGTAAACCAGTGATCTTCAACCCTTGGTCTGCAGATCAGCGCTGGGCCACAGAAGTCATCTGTCAGTCTGTGCTAGACTGGCAGGAAAGTTTATAATAACAAAATAATAAAATTTTAAACTTTTAATTAATATAAACAATTTTTGTTTATTTTTTCATCTCATTTTTACCCAATTAAAAAAAAGAAACAGAATGAAAACAAAATCTAATCAATCATACATAAATTAATTTGTTTTTCTAGTTATCACATATGTTTGTGGGGGGGGGGGGTAGAATTGTTCTTGAAAGTATATGGAAAAGTTATGTCAGAAATATCAATAGCTAAATATACAAATGATTTTAATTCAATTGCATTTTACACATTTACATTACTCAGAATATTCTTGATTCTTCCTCAATAATCTACTGAGAATTTCCAGATTTAAAAGTTTTATAATTTAACATTATGGTGTTACAATTTTTAACAAACTGGCTTGCACAGGCATATTGATCTAAATTCAATTCAGTTTCCATTTATTATGGTATCCTTTGTTTTTTAATTATAGGTACCTCATTCTGTGGCCAGAATTTAGTATAAAACAATAAACTATCACATGACCAATCACATGACTTCATTTTACATATTGCTGTTTTTTGGAGCATACATTTTATCCTCTCCATGCCACTTACTGCAAACTTTAGTAAGCAATGATAGGTGCCAAATCTCACCTTGTGCTGCCTTATCCAAAATACTCAGATTAGTTTCAAGCTTATGGCTTTCATCAGTGAGAAAGTTTGGATCTTAGAACAAAGCATCTGGAGTTTTAAAATTTACTTCATCTTTCTCACACTACTATAATTTATTTCTATTTTATATTATCAAGCTATTAGCCCAAATAGAAAAAACATATATATGTTTTTAATCTAAGCTAACTTGTTTGTATAGTCATATTAATCTGAATCCAATTCAGTTTCTATATATTATGATATTTTTAGTTTTTTAATAACTATAAACACCTTCATTCTGTGGCCATGATTGGGTATAAAACAATAAACTATCACATGACCTGTAACATGACTTCAGCTTATATATTGCTGTTTTTAGCAGCATATTTCTTCTCTATACTACTTACTATAAGCTTTAGTAGACTGTGATAGATGCCAGTGCTTAATAAATAGCTATCCTGAACTACCCCATCCAAAATTCCCAGATTAGTTTCAAACTTATGGTTTTCATCAAAAAGAGATTTGGATCTTAGAACAGTGCACCTGGAACTATAGAAAACTAATGTGGGGATTTTGAAAGGGACAGCACAGGGTAGGGATTTATTATGCTCTGTTATCTGTCATCTATCATTGCTTATTGAAACCTACAATAAGTAGCATAGAGGTGAAAGCATATGCTGCCAAGACAGCAATTTGTAAGCTAGAATCATGTAATAGATCATGTGATAGTTTATTGGTCTAAATATTTCTTGTATAAGAATATAAACACATTATAGAAATCTTAAGTTGTCCAATAAACTGATGTACTTCCGATCAAGATTAGCAAAGAAATGAAGTTTTTAATATGCATTTCCTGAGAAAGGACACCATATAACTTTATGTACATATTTTGCAAATTTTCATAAGTTTTTAAACATCAACAACACACTATAAGGTTCAGAGATATGTTCTTTTTATTTATTATTTAAATACATGTTGTGCTTAAATTTTTTAGTATTTTTACATTAATATATATAAAGCTAAAAAAAGAGATCACAGTTTTTTAATAAATAGTCTGAAACAAAGCAAAATCCTTTCCAACAGCTAGCTCATCATAGATGATGAGTGAAAAAAATGCAGTATTAAATCAAGCATGCGGAATAATGACATTTTGAGTAGTTTTATTTCATTTATTCTCTAGCAAAAAAAAAAAAAAATCTAGATAATATGGGTTTGACTATAGGACAGCTATCTAGAAAAAATTTCAATTTGAATTCTATGTCATAAGTAGTGCTAGAGAAAGCACATTATCTACACCATGAGTCTATTCACTTATACACCCACACATATGTTATACTTGTATATTTATAAATAGCATTAACATTGAAAGAAAATATGCTATGTGGTCAAAAAGGAAGGTTTTCAATAGATATGTTTTACTTGGTTTTTACTTACAGATCTGAGACCTGGACATTTAACAAAAGAGCAATATAGAAATTTCAGATCACTCAACAAAGTATAGAGAGATGCATATATGTTAGAAACAACAAAAAAGATTAAAACGAAATATTGGATGGGATAACAAATAAATATTACTGATATCAATGAAAGAGTTAAAAGACTGAAACGGAGCTGGGCTGGGGCACCTTGTCTGAAGAGATGATAATACATGGATAGTTAAAACCTTAAACTGGATCCCAAGAGGTTGTACAAGACCTAGAAAGAGACCATATGTGAGATGAATGGATGAAATGAAAAGATTAATAATGTGAAGTGGAGAAGAGAGACCATAAATTGGAGAAACTAGATTAAGCTTGGAGAGACCTTAATCCTGCAGTGGATCAATTGAAAATGATGATGATGATGAAGCATTATAGTCACGTGTATAAGTTTTTATACGTAAATGCACACAATAAAACTTTTGTTTTATTAAATAGGCAGACCCATATATTTACTGTTTACTGCTATTATATATATTCACACATAGACCAGACCGGAATTCGATAAAAATATATTTAGATTGATTTTTAACAAAGAATATAAAATTTGTAAAGATGAACTTATAATGCTGATTCTTAGATTTTTTTTAATTCTTTAATTTACTTATTAAAATTATTTACTCTTATCTCTGATTATCCAAACAATGGATAAACTCATAACCTTTTTCAAATGACTCATTCCATTTTTCCATCATACTTTGATTACTTTAGCATCCATCAAGAAAAGAGAAAAAAAATTATCACAAACTATTTTAGTTTTGAGCAAAATCTGTCATTATCATAAATTTTCTTGTTCTAACTTTCAAATATTCCCTACTTTCACTAGAAGGTCAAACAACTTGACCTTTTATTAAAAGAGAAGAGTTTCCATGGAAACAAAGTGGACTGTAGCAATTTGATGCATAATGTAACTTATCAAGACTTTGTATGGGATGTGTTCAACATGACCATATTAGAGAAACTTGTGCTAATTTTATCCATTTTTCAAGCACAATTAAATCCCTGCTTCCACCATTATGAAAAACGTTGCATTAATCTTATTTTATTGATTATTATTATGCAATTTTTTTTCCTTCAGATAATTTTTTTATTAATTCAAAATAAAATAATTCATTTTATAGTTGAATAATTTTTATTTCTGCACTTCATTTATAAAATGCATTTCAAAAGATAAAGTATTTATTAATTCATGTGAAAATGAATATAAAATATAATGCGTTCAATATTATTATAAATAAGAATAATAAGACTGCGATAGGATAAAAATGAGATCAGTAATAACAGTAATTAAGACAACGCTATCATGACGAAGATAAACTAAACTAAAACAAAATCAACAACAATATAATGAATGTTAATAAAATGCATAGTAACAATAAAATAAGGAAGATAACTAACCTATTAACAGCACTATTTTAAAACAAACTAAAAGTAAAGATAATATTACGTAATGCAATATAAATCATGAAATTAGTAATAATATTGACATAGTAGATATAAAGTTGAGAGAAAAACTCAATGACAAAAGAAATTATAATAGAATTTTTTTAACAAATTAGCACAATTCTTGTAGTATTTTAAATTCATAAACAGTAGATCCACCCCCCCCCTCTTCATATTCACATTTGTTTCCAATCCATTTCATGAATAACAAAAGACAAAATTCACAGATAATAATGAACCATATTATATTAAGTATTTTACCTCACACACACACATGTATATACATATATACAGAAACTCCAGACCACTCAAAGAAATATGGAGGGATGCATGTTAGGAATAACAAAAAGAGATTGAAAACGCAATATATGGGTAAGAGAACAAACAAATGTTACTGACATCATCGAAAGAATTAAAAGACTAAAATGTAGTTGGGTTGGACATATTTCTAGAAGAGATGACAATAGATGAACAATTAAAATCTTAAACTGGATTCCAAGAGATTGTAAAAGACCCAGAACAAGACCACATGTGAGATGAATGGATTCAGGTCATGAAGTAAAAAAGAGAGGATAGAGATCTGAGAAGTTGGATTGAACTTGGCGAGACCTTCATTCTGCAGTGGATTGATAATGGTTGTCAATGATGATATACATGTTAAAAAGATGTATAATGCACACATAAATATACATATTTGTAAAGCCCATTTATGCTGTAAAAATTATCTCAAAGACATTTTAATGAAAAGCAATGCTGATTGTATTTATTGGGAAGATATAGCAGAATTATAGAATGCATTGGAGAGCTAAAATTAGACATGGTGTTGAAGTATTTCAGAAAAAGTTTGGTGCAAAAAAAGTTAAAATACAACGTCACAAAGTATGAAGTAAACAGAATAATGGATTAGGGTATTCTATATGTGGATATATTCATAATTTACAGTTGATTAGTATAGCTATCACTGTATGTTCTATATATAAACATGTTTGTGTTTCATAGTTAGTATAGCTATCATTAAACTCATCTCACATTTATTTTATTTAATTTTTCATTATATGCTAGTAGTAACATTTTGGGTAATACTGTCAACACAGTGGTTAACATTAACATTCTTTATTCCTTTCTCCAAAAATCTCATCACGAAAGAGCTCTGAAGTCTTTTTTGAAAAATCAAACTAAATTAAGAATTTTACTTTTAGTTGAAAAAAAAAATACAAAAAATTAAGGAAAGTATTGCAATCACTTGATATCTGAGTTAAAAAAAAGATGGGCACCATATATGACAAGTCAAGATTAATCAATAATTTTCAACAAATCAAAATACTTTGCTAATCATCATGTAAACTAAGATAACTCTGTTCAAACTTGGAATTGCCACTTTATTTTGCTGTCAAATTTATTTGTTATTACATGGGCAATGTATATTCTTTGTTAAGTAAGATGATTATAGATAAACAATTATAGTATTAAATGGATCCTCTAAAAATGCTAAGAGATAACAATCAACCCATAAGTATCAACAAACTCAACCTGTAGTCAAGGAAACCTCCTTAAACAATAAAGGTGGTACTATTTTTATCTATGGTCTGATATATTTATATAGATACTAAAGATTGCAACTTGAACAAGGAGAGGTTGCCATGACTACAGGTTGAAATTGTTTAAGGGTTGATTGTTATCATCTACATTTATAAACCTATTAAATCTATTATTATTTATCTTTTTTGCATGTGTGTGGTCATATGTATCAGTAGTATGAGATAGTGTGAATAGTGAAGGGCTTGAAAGTCTGAGTTCAAATCCCCTATATTTACTTAACTTTGAGTAATTGGCGTTATTGTCTTATGCTACGAGATCTAAAAAGAGTCAATATAAGATGGGTGCTGAAAAAAAAAACATATATAAGTGAAGAAACTGAATTTAATTCAGAAATAAATTATATTTTTGATGCAGTAAATAAAAAAAGAAACTAAAAATAAATAAAAACTAAGAGAAGGATGGAGAACTTTTTCAAATTGAAAGATTGCATTAAGATAGTAACTCAATAAGCAGCATTCCTAAAACTTCGATTAAATGCCCAAAGTGTACATTCTAGAGTTATATTAAATTAAACTAAGAGCACTGCATGTGTTAAGTAGATCTCATGATTTATTGATAATTGATTTGTGTTTTCTACTGGGAAGATTTATCTCATTAACTCTTCTTTCACTCTTTAAAATTTTAAATATGATCACTTTATAATAATAAAAGATGAACTAAAATATATTCATAAAAATAAATGGATTTTTGTAAAATTTAGGTCCATTCAAAAGACTGCATGATTCCCTGTTCCTACACTGTGGTACTGAATGTCCATCCAATACTGAAGACAAAGATTCTGGGAAATAAAATTTTTAAATAGCATAGCTATGGTTAGATTATAAATAAATAAATTATTTATTTATTTCAAAGTGATTACAATTTTATTAGGTGTCTAACAAAAATTTTATGGGAAATGTAACACAAAAAAGAACTAAAAATAAGCTATCACATGATCACCATCTCTTATACTAGCACCTAATTGTTTACAAACAAGGCAAAATTCTTCATACAGTACTGCCACCCTGTGCCAACCAGAATAATCAATGGATGCCAGAAACTAGTCTGGAGATATTGGATGAGTAGGCATTAGATAGGGATTTTATGCACAAACCTTCTGGCATCCATTCATTACTCTGGTTGGCACAGGGTGACACCATAGGTGCAGTGCTCTCAGATCCAAAGCTCCTCACTGATGAAGGCCACAAACCAAAAACTAGTCTGGGGATATTGGATGAGTAGGCATCAGATAGGGATTTTATGCACAAACCTTCTGGGATCCACTGATTACTCTGGTTGGCACAGGGTGGCACTACTGTATGGAGAGTTTTGCTTTGTAAAAATAAGATAGTTCTGAAAAGTAAGTTGATACATCTCATCACATTATATATTATCATAAATCCAAATCCACAAAAGTAAAACAAATTACAATGAATGTACTATATCCATATACAATACTTCAATTATTATGCTGTCTAAAAAAAAAATCTAAATAAACAAAAAATAATATTAAAATTCGTGAATTTAATAAATTTACAATATTGTAGCAGCCAATTTTCCATTTTGGACAACACTACATGATTATCATAATTAATAATATTGCTTTGGGTTAAATTGAAAGCACATATATTTTATTATATGCTTATTTTATCCTTTCCAAATTTTGACATAGTACAGTATTTCATATAATAAAATATTTGCTAATCATAAAGCTAAAAGTTTTAAGAAATTTAAATTTTTTTGTACAGTATCCTTTGTATGTAATAAAATGAAAGTTATTGATTTAGTATCCCCAAAAATGTTCATCTATAAAAGGGTGGCCAAACTTCATACCTATAAAAGCCACCTGTTAAAACTGAGATCTGTTCAAGAACCACAATTAAATTTTTGAAGAACTTAACAGAAGCAAATATTTGACTTAGAATTTTTTTTTATTAATATGATTTATTAATTGACAAAAAAATCAAGAAAACAAAATTAATAAATGAGAACAAAATCATGAAAAATTCTTTATTCGTAATATTGTTCAGGAGTTCATAAGAAATTTGAGAACCAGACTTGTGAGTGCCAGAACTTCCTGATACCAAGTCACATGCTCTACCAACTACTGCACAGGAAAAAATTTGACATATAATTTGACAACAAAATCACCGTTGCTCAATGTTTTGTTTTTACAAACTTTATTGTAGAGCATAATTATTCATCAGAGTACACTGTCCCAAAAATTGACATTAGTTTACAAGAAGCTTCTTTAAATGATGATATTTATGGCAGTAATTCTTTATTTTTCAGAATATAAATTAAAAGTAATTACCTGTATTGCTCAATTAAAATAATGGAAGTTGATATTCTAAAGTCAAAATAAAAGAAAATGTTTGATGACATTTGAATTGAAACTGTTCAAAGAATAACAACATTGCTTGACAAAGTCCAAATAAAACCCGAACAATTAGGAACAATGTGTTATATTTTCAGAAAACAATATCAATAAATGCATCAAAATTGACAAAGTAAGCAAAATTGCCACTATGAAACTTAAATGTGTATGACTTCAAAATGTAATGTAAATACATCACGCTAATATAAATTATATCATAGTTATATTTCAAACGTTTTGCAAGATCTGCATTGGACCATCTAGAGAATACATGCAACTCACAAACTGCAGTTTGAACAGGGTGGTGTTATAGCATCAAAAAGCTTAAAGTCTGAAGAGTTTAACTGGGAATGTAAAATAGGTAGCAGCAAGTAAGAGCGACTTTATAGATTCTGAAATTGATGTGGACTAAGTCATAGTCTGCTGATAATGGAACAGCTATTACATTTCCATAGGGAGTAAAAAGTTATTAAAAGAAGGATACTGTAATTGTAATGACAGTCCGACACTTCACTATTCATTTTATTTTACTAAATGAATAAGTTTATTACTATTTTTGTTTATATTATATTAATTTTTATATACATACTGTACACATAAAAAGAATCTACATTATGTATGTGCATGTGAAAATAATTATACCCTTCCAGTTCATTGAACAATACATTTTTATTGCAAAGCTCAGCAACAAAATGTGATTATTATACATGATATATGCAATACGATAGTTCTACAGTATTTATCAAAACAAACAAACTATTTTTGTAAACAAATAGAAAGACATGTGAAAAAATTGTTTTATTTATTCAAGCGTATATAATTTTGAAATAGTCAAAGTTTGACTGAAAAGCATATCGTAACAAATAAAAAAAGTCCAATCTTAGAATATTTAAAACAGAAAATCTAATCAAATGCTTTTTTATTAAAAAATAGTTAAAGAAAAATACATTGCAAACCCCCCCCCCCCCGCATTGATAAAGATAAAATACAGAATCAGTTTGAGGATAAAAATTTCAATTCTAACGATAGATATTTAATTTGCATATGGTAATCATTGATTAATGATATGCATAATAATTATAATCATACTGCATATGTTTTGCTACTTTGGGCACTATGATGGTGCTGCAATTGTTATATCTTTTTTATTTTATTTTGTGGCTTTCTATAATATTAGGATCACCATGCACAGTTTTATTTTATTGCAGAAATAATTTTAAAATTATTAGTTGGGGAAAAAATCTGAAGATGTCAGTATATGATAGATCTATTTGATTTTGCAAATATAATTTACATATGAAAAAAGCTAGCCTTGCCCATTCTGATCTCAATAGAAATGACAGCTTCTGATTGGTGGATTGTTTAGACTGAAGGTAAATTATAGAAAAATTACATTTGAAATAGAATAATTGTAATTTTCAATAATTTGTTCACATATTAAAGATTATTTATGCAATATTTTGTAAAATACTTATTTCAATCCAAAAATGTACATGACTACAATATTTTATTTGAAAATATTTACTTTAAGAATACACATCACAAAAAGTGTGGCAAAACAAAAGCAGTTTCTATGCTTTTTGACAATACTGATAAAGAATTTTTAAAAAAAAATTTAATAATAAATTTAATGTTTAATTTTAACATATATTTTCTGTCTTTAATGACATCTAACTCTAAATTTATTTTGAATTACAAAAATTGAATTCAAATAAAAAATATATTGTTCTATTAATTTTTTGAATAGAATTATATCCAATAACACCAAGTGCTATTGTTATAGTTACAAATACCATTTAGTAATTCAATTTTCTATTTTACAAAGCTTAAATATTAACTTTTAGTACGTCTATCACATGCAACCTTACATTTGTAGTAAACAATGTAAAGATTATTAATATACGATATAGAAAAAAGATTTAATTGTTAAAATAAAATGTTCAAATGTGGAGAAAGTTCTCACTAGTGTTTTTTGAAATAAAAAGTTGAATTCTGAAAGTATTAAGCTTACACTAGATGGAAATAAAACCAGGAACTGCTTTTAATTGTTTTAGGTTGGTAGTTTGGTAATTTTTTTATTGTTAAAAGTACATTGCATCTTATGAAAATATATGTAAATAATACATTTATTTCCTTCCATAAAATATTCAGATCAACAAATAAAAAGATTAACCCATTGTGAAACTATTATAAAAGCTTTAACTAGATAAAATGCTACTAGGAAGAAAACAAAAATAAGAACAGGCTTCATCATTTGGAATACACATGGGTAACCTTCATCCCAGAAGCCATCTGGTAACCTCCATCCCAGAAACCATATGGAGCCCTTCATGAATTTGTATATATTCTTAATTCATGATTATACCAGCTTAGTGAGTTGTTATACAAGTTTACATCAATCTATTTCACTTCAGAGGTAATAGCATTCAACAGCCATTTATAGGAAAACCATGAAGGAAAAGTTAATGCTCACTAGGCTTTCCATTGCAATGGTTTTCCATTCTTGTTTTATTCTATAGCTAAAGATAGCTAAATATCCAATTAGAAATCAAAGTTAGTTAAGTTAACTATGATCTAGTTAACTTTTGGGAAGAATTTCATATGGCTCAGATTTAAACCCTAGGTTGTAGGCATAGCAAGTGGTGGTCCTAGGTATTTACAATGAGATTCTGTGATGCCTGACATTTTTTGCTTTTTAATGATGAGCAATATGTTAAGAAACAGACTGCTTTAAACATATTCAAAGACTTGTTTAAGAGTTTATATCCCCCTTCTGATAAAAATAATAAAAATTTTAAATACTCCAGTGTGTGATGTGTGAAAAATAAAATGTCATAAAAATAAGTGCTATGAGAAATCAGGGTTTTTTTGCACATAGATTCATTTCTAATGTGTTATGTGTGTGCTTATATATATATCAAATTAAATATTTCCATGGATTGTTATTATAATAAAGAATAGAAATAAAGGGATTGTATCCATGTAAACAGAGATAACTTTTAATAACTTTTAATCTTTGATGTTGCCAACAAACTATCAATTACTATTATTTGGCACCCTCTGAGACAAACAAATTTTCTCATTAACCTATAATAGCTCTTTTGTTAGAATTTTTAGTTGAAATAAAAGGTACCAGTAAAAACATGACTAGTTTTTTTTATTCAAGCTTCCTACAACACTATTTCTAAATCAATGCTTATGTTATTCTTCACACAAAAAAATAAGAGTTTAGCCATTTCTGAATCACAAGTTATGATGATATAAAATAAAATAATATGGATCACATCTTAGCCCAAAATGAAGTATTGGGTAACATTAAATTTTGTTTTAAGTTGGTGACAACTGATAAATGTTTGAAATGATTCAAACTATTTATGGCAGTGAAGCTGTGAGTTACAAGAATGTTTTCAAGTGATTTACAAAATTTCATGATGGAAAAAAAACAACATTGAAGAGTATTTATAAAGGTAAAAAATATTAATATCATAACTCATGACCCAGACATGCTTGCATCTTAAAATTTTTATGATGAATAGTTAAACTATGCTAATCCATAACACGTGCATTCATTAGAGGTGGCACTGCAGGCAGATTGAAGAGAGAATCACATACCTCTTTCCTGATACACACTATATATATATGTCCACAGATGGCGTTCTACCAAAAACACCTATCAAGCATATGTTTTGTTTACATAAACGTCAGAGTAGCATTCACTATCTCTAACTATAATTCCACTTTCAGATCATGATTTCAAGCTACTGATGATAGCAAATAGCTTGAAATCATGATCTGAAAGTGGAATTATAGTTAGAGATAGTGAATGCTACTCTGACGTTTATGTAAACAAAACATACGCTTGATAGGTGTTTTTGGTAGAACGCCATCTGTGGACATAAATACAAGCGTTAGCAAGTTTTTTAACTTGCATTTTTGTTTATCATATATATATATAACCATTAGAAAACAGCCAACACTTAGACAATCAAAACATAGATAACAATCAACAATTTCAAACTATATAGATACTAAAGAGTGCAACTTGACCACAGAGATTGAAATTATTGATAGACAGAAGTTTAAATAAACCTACTTAAACAGGTAAATATAATCTGTTCTGAATGCAGACTAATAAATAGTCAATTATAGCATTATAGCATGCAATTATAAATTTTAAATTGCACACAAAGTATTACTTAAATAGTAAGTGTAATAATAAGTGAAATAATGTGTGGGTGTGTGTGTGTCAAAAGAAGATGGGGGCTTCTGAATCCTCATACCTGTTGAGTTTAAATTCTTATAACAACTTGGATTAGAAGTAATAGAGATCTTTTTTTTTTATTTAAACTCAAATAAAAGCTATGTAATCGATTATTAGAGAAAGTTGTTTTAACTGCAGGATTGACAATTAATAAGTGACAGTTTCCTAGCAACATCAAAGGTTAAGTTATTACTGATTTATATAATCCCTTAATTCCATTATTTATATCACTATAAATTATTATAATTTATAAAAATATTTAATCATATATATATATATATATCTTAATGGATTAATGGATAGACTTAGAATTAAATGACAAACAAAGTAAATTTTGAGGGAGATTCAGAATGAATTTTGTATAGGTAGAAAGATAAAAGATAATTTGTTTATTGTATATCAGTTGGTTAAAATGTCTTATATATGAAAATATTATAACAGAGAATAAAAGTATTTTAAATTAAAAGATTGAATATACTTTCAACACAGATGGGACACAATCATGGGGTTTCTGTTAAGAATCTGAGACAATTTTTTTTGCTAATTTGAATTCTATTAGCTTTTTTGATTCATTATATATAAACTATTACTTATTGTATTTTTAGATGTAGAAAATGCTTTTGATGTATGATTAAAAGTAGATAGTGGAGGATTTTTGAAAATATAGAAAATAGATTTAGAGTTGTTAAGTAAGATTATGAATCTTTACAAGGATAATTTTTATAAGTATTAATAGTGAGTTATAGAATCAGTGAAAGTTAAATGTAAAATTGGATTGAATTAAGATGTTTTTTATTGGTTACTTTTTCCTAAGAGAATTGGAGGTATAGATATAAAATCTAAGATAATATATAATATGCTAGCATTTTTTCTTTTTTTGCCAATGATATAGCAAACGGTGTAGAAAATCTATAGTTATTACTATGGCCAGACAGCAAAGCAATTGGAAGAAAGAGCTAAAGATTACAATGATGCTATTGCTAGGAAAGATGATAGATCTCCTTTATATGTTCATTATTTGCATTATGGACATAAAATAAATTGTGTTGATAATATAAGTGTTCTAGATTATATTAAAAATGTTAATAGACATAAAATATATGAAACAAACTATATCATGTATAATAAAAACAACTGTATGAATATATACAAAACATCCATTAAGTTGAATAATAAGTGGTTAATGGATAAAGAGTGGATAGTTAATTAATTAATATATGTGGATATATATCCATTCAATATATATATCAGGGTAATTTTGTAGTAGGATTGAAAAAAAAAATCATGTAATAGATCGTGTCGGATATCCATTTGTTTACCGGTCTTCTCTCATGTATTGATATAGATGTCACTGTATGTACTTTAAAACATGGTATTCTGGAGACATATTGAAAAGGGCAAAAGACATAATTTGCTGAAAAAGGCTTTTCTGTGATAATTTTATAATGTGTAATCTTTGTTGCTTGTATATATGTATTTTTAAACATATTATTGACTATTATTACTGGAAAAGTATGGAGAGGCAAGAAGAACCATGAACAGTAAATTAAATGAAGAAAAATCTAGGATTTTAATATATAATGGGCAGGAAAACAAATGAAGGATGGAAAATGGGAGAAATATGTTTTGAAAAAGTAGAAGAGTGTAGATATTTTAATATTTTGATAAATGGAGAAAAGGACTTATATACATAACTAAAGAATTAGAGAAAAAAAAAGCAAATCATAAAATACAGATTTAGTATATTTTTTATATAATAAATATGAGATATTGGGGATAATGAACTTTGTATTGACCAGGAAAGCTACAAAAAGAAGTATATAGATTTGCAATGAGTGGTGAATTGTAGATGGCAAATGGAGATATTGAAGGTGAAATGGAATGGATTTTATTTTTAAGGAATGAAATTGAAAGTAAATTGTAAATTTTTGGAAGGTTTCAATATATAAAAAATACTGTTAAATTAGATTATGCAGATTGGACAACAAATGCATTGGACAAGAAGATATTTATAATATAGAAAATTAATAGACAGCAATTTATTTCCATGTTTTATATAAGCACTGGGATAAATGTGTAGAGAATGTATTACTGGTACATATTTACAGGATGTGAGAAAGAAGATAAATATAAACAAAATAGTTTGAAGTTATGTAAAAGTAAAATAAAATATGAAAAGATACATGATAATATAAAAGTGAATTTATTGCTGTTTGGAATAAGAGAAGAAATTTTAAATACTAGAGAAAAAAGGAGAAAATGAAATAAGGATTTGGTCCATAGATATATTTTAGATTGGACTGTAGACATATTTTATATTAGGATGAAAAAAAGAGTATTCAACATTTATTTTTTGTGTGTACAATGTTATAAGAGAATTAGAATAAATTCTATGTTGAGTGGAGAAATTAAAAGGTATAGAATGAAAGGAGCAGAGATTTTATAATGTTTTTTCTGTATGTCTTTAAAACAAAGTTGGAGAATGAGGACAAGACAATTTACAGATTTTATTAAAATGGAGTAGGAGAGAAAAAAATAATGAATCAAGATTAGAGAAATTTTGGGCAATAAAGATTAAAAATTAAATGAGTTTACTTGTGGTATGTAAGGGTTTTGCAAGAGAGGAATGTTTGTCTTGATCTACGGAGTTTCGGAATTTATGGCTTACACATAGAATCTTTCTGACTTCATTTAGGAAGAAGAAAATTTACATCCCATCACATTTGCTTCAAGTTATTTACAATTTAATGGTTCTCACTGAAGGTTAGTCGTTAGAAGCTGATCTGGGATCTGTTTAGCAATACCATCTTGATTTTTTGGTATGTGTCTATATATACATACATAGAAATTGTTATTTTCATTCAACATTTTTTATAATCATGATTCAGTAAGTGTGAACAATCTGTTAAAAGTTTCCACAGTTTCATAAAACAATACAATCACAGACTAAAGTTCATAAAACAAATCCCTTCATAAATGTGGAAGGTCATAAAAATGGTACTATCGAAATTCAATATTTCAGTATTATCATATTTTATACATTTGTAAGGGCATTTTATATAGAGAGTTTAAATGTAAAATTAGAAATTACCAAAAATAGCTGTCATATTAAAATACAATATGATCGTTAAGCCTATAAATAGTCATTACGAGGAAAGTAATTGGTTATCAACTAAAAGTAAAAGTATAGTTTTACAAAAGACAGAGATTTAAAAAAAATAGTGTAAATAAAAAATTCAATCAAAAGATTGCTGAAAGGCAATATACTCCAAAATATATTTTTTAATCCTGATGAGATGAGATAAAAACTATCCTTTTTAAAAATTTGGCTTGATTTTATATGCAGCAGTAATAAACTATAAAAGCTAAATATATCACTAAATCTTCATAACCAGGTACATAGAAATGTAAAAAAAAATTAAATCATTTTTATAATTTTGCCTTTAAGGCTTTGACTATGCTGAGGCTATTAAAATATGGTAGATCTAAATTTAGTTCAGTCCCATATAGCTATTTAAGTTAGATAGCTGGATTTAAAGACATTTTCATGTCCGAAAATTTCAGAGTTTCTACTTAAATATACGTTTGAAATAAATGCTGGGTTTTGAGTTTATATTTTAGATCTAGTGTCAGAATATTTTAGCTCTTCACTGACATGAGCCATAAGCTCGAAACCAGTTGGTCTGGAGATGAGAGTATTCTGGATAGAGATTTTAAATATTTTCTCATACTGCACTTATTAATTAAGAGCTTGTTTGAGCTATTGGTACGCTCTCTGTATTACAAATAAATATATAAACAATATAGTCAGTACTAATACTTTACATTGATTATGTATTTATATGCCAAATGTGCTTTGGCTCAATTAAACATTTGTAACTTTATTTCTACTGGAATTTGGTATCTGTTTAACAGTCAATTAATTGAAATGAATGAGGATTTCCTATATATGAGAAGACAGTAAATAGAATGTAATAATGTATCAAAAAAAACAATGAAAATATTTACTTCTCTATATAATCTCTGTTATAATGATACACTTATTTCATAACTTTAACTATATGTTTTTTATCCATTGTTATAGTTTTTTGTGAGTCTCATCATTATTTTATGTAGTTACAAATATCTCAATACAATAAACATTTTCAACAATACGCACAAAAAGCCACCAAATGTATGTATTTTACTGTCTAATCTTTTTGCTTTCAAAAAGTACTCTGTAAAGTTCCTCGGGTACAAATGCATTTTAACTGCTGAAACTAGCAACAGAACATACACGTATATGTTTGTAATGTAAGAGCGTGATCAAATTGGATTGTGCTGCTACCTATTGATATAAAAAGAAAATTTGTTAATTCTGCTGCAGTTTTCTATATTCACTTATGATCTACTTCCTGGCTTCCCTCGTGTAAATGTATACATAGAGAAAAAGAGACCGGTGATGTATTGCATATTCATTAAAAGAAAAATACATTATTACCAATAAATAAGTCAACCTGTAGTTAATTTTCACAAGAGGTTTGATGGTGATAATAATGGCAGTAATAATTTTTTAAATCTTCGTTTTTATCAAACCTGAATCTTTTTAGAAGGAAGATTCTTCAAAAATAAACATTTCCATTCACACAGGTTGTAATCTAACAAGTTGTGATATAGATTTGAAAATAAAATTTACTCATGCATTAACTCAAAGATAGCCAAATTTTTCTAAAAATAAAAACTGAAAAATAAAATGCGATTTTCAAGTGCTGTAATAAAAATCATTTTATATAAAAATTCCCATTAAGATATACTGCAAAAATAATAACAACAATAGTATTTTTTTCTTTTTTTTAAAAAAAGCTATTTAATAATTTTTAAAGAAAACCCAGACAACTTTGAATTATCAAAATTGACTAAATATGTAAAAATAATAATAATAATCATTCCCATACAACCAAACTAAATTGAAAATTTTAAGTTTCTTGAAATATTACAATGAGTCTCCCCTCGCAGAACATGTTTGTATGAACACTGACCAAGTCACAGCTGGTGTTGGTTGGGTAATGGATGTCATTCAAATAGTTATTACAGAGACACTGTGCACAGAAAACTGTCCAAATTATTTTGAAATTAGTCTTAAATATCTGATGGCCATATGATCAAGAATCCAAAATGAATCTATAAAAAGAGACAGCATTAGATTTAAAATTAGTAGTTTTTTGATTAACATCCTTTATGAGGTTTAACAAAATGAAAAGTAGTTTAATTGTATCCCTGGGCTTTTAAGGATTTTAAATGACTTCTCATAAATACTCTTTGATGAGAATGAAAACCTGCAAAGAATTTGTTGTGACATTAATATTATGGCTGGTATCTTCGATATGGAGAGAGTGTGTTAACAAAGACAATAATTGTCCGTCTTCATTAAAATTTTGTCGCTTCTAGAACTGTTGTGATTATTATTCATGGTTACAGAAAAAAATGTGAAAATTGATCTCATAGAGACTTTGGAGATTGATAAGGATTATATCCTTGAACTTAGGTAAAATTTGTAACATGGATCAAAAATTGGGAACATTGCCTGAATTTTCTTTCTTTAAATTGCCATGAGTAGATGCCATATCAGTGCTAATGTATTTAATCAAAATTCATGATTTTCAGCACATGCTTAAACATCAGGAATAATGTAAATTTTATCAATATATTGTCCAGATGCAACATTCTCTGTCGATGGACAGTTAGAGAGAACATAAAAATCACCAAAAGATCAAATTGCACATTAATAATTGAATTATTTTTTGAAAAAACTTCATAAAACATATCTATCAAAACAGCAGTTAACTTCAAACTCAATTAATCATTTATTGTTTTCTCTGCTTCTATTTCTGGATTTTGTATTTGACCTAAGATATTCTTTTGATCACATGCTTAGAATATTTGAAAGCACATATTTAAGTCTATTTTTTAAATTAAAGTGGGTAATTTTCTAGTTTTGCTCTCAGCAACAACTTCTGGAGCAACCTTTGCTACCTGAAATACGAAGAGTGTGATCTGGTTAAAATGACATTATATTGTTGATATTATACATACATTCTCTCTAAAATACATAAAAATTTATACAAGAAAAAGACTGCATGTATAGTCTTTTCAACAGTACGGTATTTAAAAATCTAACCTTTTTAAATATTAAAATCCATTTTTAAAACCCGATAATGTGTTATGTAATAATGCTTTAATAATTTCATGATGTGAAGCAAAGTTGTTGTTTTATTCAAGTATTTTTTTTAATATTATTTTTGCAATACGTGGGATAATTTATATCCATTTCTTTTGTTTAATAAATTTAAAAAATAACCAAATGACTTTATTGCTTGTAAGTTCAACAAAAGTTTAAGTGTAAGAGGGCTGGACCATGATCCTTTGACAGGGGTTATTAAAAACATTTCATTTGTAAATTTAAAACAAAATAGAAAATAAACAACTTTTACATGTGCAAGATAATTAATTATGGAGTTAAGAATTTCTAATTGACAAAAAATAGAAGTTATTGAGAAAATGCAAAGAAAATAGTTGATCTAGTCAAGCGTTGGTGGTCGAGTGGTCAGCACAGCTGCCTTACACACAGTTGTCCCAGGTTGTGGGTTCGCTTCCCGGCCAATGCTATGACACATGAAAAAAAAAAAATAGTTGATCTAAAAAAACATAGAATGAAGCTTGAAGGAAAAGTTAATCAGTGGATTTGGAAATTTAAAAAAATATATGAAATTAAGAACAATAATTACTGCTCAAAATGAGAACTGAAAAGAAAAAAAACACCAGAGAAAATCCAAAAGTCATTACAAAAAGAAATATAGAAAAAGTGGTTCCCAAAAATTATATATATATATTTCAAGGAAATCAAGTCATATATCACGTGACTTAATTTAAGAGCTATTAATACTCTTTATATATATTGTAATGGTATAAATAGAACAGCTAGTTGATCACAATTATATACTCAAATTAAAGCATATATACATCCATTGTATGAATGTAATTAAATGGTTTGAGGAGAAGAATCCTGTGACCAGTAAAATGGATGTAAGAGACTGCATAAGTTTAATGCCCTCAGATAGAGACTCTATCATATCAAGTCAGATTTAATATTTCATAAAATATAAAATATTGAAATAATAAAATAAAAAGTTTTATATGTGTGTGCGAATTTAATCACTCAATCGTACAAGTGCAATCTGGTGTAAGATAGAATAATGAAGAGAGCTAGCTCTTCATTAGATACTAGTCTTCAAAAGATAAACACTAACTAATGTCAATTAAATGAAATAGATATAAATTTTTACTAAACTATTTGCCAGTTAAAGTTCACCTATCCCTGTCTTCAGTGGTTATAGCTTATAATTATTATTGTTATGAATTAAAATGAGTGCAACCCATGAATTCTAATTAATAAAATAATGATGACAGTTTATTTACAATGCATAAATAATGAACAAGTAAAAGTAACATATGTCATGAAAAATCAAACATGTGGTGATCACGTGGGTGTTTAAACCATGTATGATGCTAGACAATATACACATTGGACAATTAGAGGAATATATGTGTTTGAATTAAATTTATTCAAATTTAATTGGTAAAGAAAGTTTAACTTGTTATGACTTATTATTAAGAATATCAAACCTAAATAAATTATCATAAAATCTACTCAATGATTATTCATAATCTGAATCGACTACAGCAATTTCCTCTAATTAATTGCTTGTTTTGAAGCAATTATTCTTTATATCAACAGGCATATATGAAGTAATTACTTGAATATTTTATATAAATATAAAAGAAAACCTTAAAATAAACATAATATCCAAAGTTTCAAAACACTTGAACTGGCAAAAAATCCATGTGCAATTACTTGAATAAACTATGGAACAATGATATTACAATGAAATGGTATTTTAGACTTATGCCTTTGGGTTACCCATTATGATTTCATCATGAATACATGTAGACACATTATCTCACTTCTAAAAGATTGTTACATTACATGTTCCTAAGTCAAAGCCTACTGACTCATGAGCATTTGGAATATTAAACATTTCTGCAGGATTCATTTAGTAGTGCTATTATAGTCTTCTTTAATTTTAATCATTACAGTAATCTGGACCAACTGATGAGTGCTAGTTTAGTACAAAATACATATATTGGTGATTATTTATCTTTTCAACATGTGTGTGATCAGATGGTTCAGCAATATGAGATGACATGTAGAGTTGAGTGTTGTGTGAAAGTCTGAGTTCAAATCTCTTACATATATATGCAGGTGTGTGTGAGCATGTACATATATGTTACATATATGTGTGCAGGTGTGGGTAAGCCTGTACAATATATTAAGTTACATATTTATTTGGGTATTGAGACTAATAATTCTTATAATATTTATAATGCAAAACATGTTGTTTTCTCCAATACATATAAAAAGGTTGCTTCCAACAGATATGCAGTAGAGATATAACAAATAAATATACAAATCAACATTTTACAGTTCCATTCAATAACTCTTTCAGTAGTATATCAATATTATGTTTTGGTATCCTCAACATCATTACTGATTTCACTTATATCATATTGGCATTGTATCCATGTACTTGCTTTAAATTTAGATGGACATTTACAGAGCTTTAGTGAAAATAAGAATGAATCCTTCAAACATTATGGGCATCATATTTCAGTTGTTGTTTAAACCCCCACTAATACTTTACGGTTTTTAAAGGCAGGTGTCAACTTTGTTTTTAATTATCCATTAACAATTTCATGAATAGATACAAAAAATATAGGTTAATCATATTGACTTTCTTTTGGAAATGATAATAGAAGTATATACATATGAATACAAACTAACAGAAAAACTTTTTTTTTAATGTAAAGTTTCATTATAATTCCCAGCCAACACACTTGAGGTCTAAATTTTCATAGACTTTGTTGAGTCGTTAATGTTGTTTATAAAATTACAACTTCAACATACCCATACATATATATATATAAGTTTGTACTTAAGAAAATACGACATACCAATTATTTGTTAAGATGTACGAATAATAAAATACTGTTTTCAAAATTCGAGATTTTTGATTTCTTTTATCGGGTACTTAAAAAAAAAACTAAATCTTAATGCACTTCCTGTTTTCTTTATTTATTATTTTTAAAAAAAATAAAAATGAATCGCAAGCTTATTCTCAAAGACATAATAAAATGAAGCAAGTCAAAATTGCTATCTCAATTTCAAGATGGCATTTCGCCATTTGTCTATTAAAATTCAAAGTTTACAAACTATATCTACGTCACTAATTGTATCAAAAGAAATCATGCGCACATTTTTCTTTTTTAAAATTATGAGTAACTTCCCACTTTTGATAAATTTAATATCTCATTAATTTCCTAACAGTACAGATGAGAGCAAATTGCCAATTGTTGTCTCTCCTAAGAAATGTTCATACTAGATTAGAAAATAAACAAAATATCATTTGAGTTTTAGCAAAAGAGTGCATCATATGTCGAAGTTAAGTAAGATATCATTTATCAGTTCCAACAATTAATAATCCTCATATCAAATAATGAATTAAAATTCAGATAATTTTGTATATATAAGATCAGATGTGGTTGGAATACCTACAGATGGTACATGCCCGCCTACTACAATTTTTTTATTATTTACCTATAATAATATTATTAAAACTAAGACAACTATATGTATTCTAAACCTCATCTACATGTAGTCAAAATAAGAGTCATAGATCACATGATCCTATTCTCTTAAGCTTGTAAGTTATAAACAATGAGATTGCCAATTCCTAAACAAGCTTTGTGTTAAATGCTTAGCCAGAGAGAGGGGGGGGGGTTCCTGACAGAGATATTTTAAATGCTCTCTTTGGCTAAGCATTTAACACAAAGCTTGTTGAGGAATTGGCAATCATCATTGCTCATCTACATGTGTTTATGTTTAATAGTTGAATCCGAAACTCTATTCCAACTGTAAAAGTTTATATTTAACAGAATAGCTCAAAAAATAAGTTATGATTGAAGTAACATGTTTTTAGCATAATGAACATTGCTATTTCAGTCTTACATAATTCTCTGCTGGAAAGATTCTTAATGCAACTCATCCATTGCACTTTATCGGCCTTGTTAATAGCAGTATAAAACTACTTCTGCTATGTTTACATTCTCAGTATTATCAATATCATTCCATACCAATGATTATACCATCACACTAACCTTTGTAATGCTAGATGGCGCTACTGTAATTTATAATACAGGTTTATCTGGGCATAATTGCTGAGATATTCTTGACTTCGTTTACGGAGAAGCCACAATACATCACATCACATCACATGCTAAATATAAGTCTCTGTTTTTATCAACTTTTTCAAATTCACATTTTGGCCATTCTATTATACCTTCAAAATGTTTATCTAAGTTTTCATTTATTTGTTCATGAGTTTACTAGTTGTTTCCTTTGGCACATATTTCATTATATATTCTATCTCTTTACAATTATTCTTCAATAATCCCCTTAATTCGACTAAGTTTGACTGTTCTTTATATGGGTTATGTTCAAATTCTGCTTCTGTATTTTCCTTAACGATTCAATTTTATTTTGTATCATCATCCAGGACTATTCTATTTCCAACACTATATTTTCTGACAAATTCTTAGACTCCAATAGATAATCTATATTTGACATTTTACCCTCCCAAAATACCTTTGACTCAAATGATTGACTGTTTGGCAATTCTATTAAACTAATTTAAATTCTACTTGGCATATCCTTATCCTACTTTGGGGTTTTGTTATATTTTTTCATACTTCTCAATTTTTAGACTTATATTTTCTAAAGATTTCTTAACTCTTATTTTGCTTATTTTGTACTTATACTTATTGCAAGCTAATCAATACGAGTGGTGTTTAGAATGTAATCTTGTATTTGATTCATAGTCCCATTTACTATAGTCATGTTTATAGTCTTCAGGTGATCCTTGATATGTTGCATTAAGTAATATCTATTCTCTTTTTTATAGATAGACAACTTCCATATTTCTCCATTCTTTTTTATTTCATAAATAATTTCATATAAATAAAGATACAATAAAAGACAAATAACTCCCAAGATGCATTTCATGCTGAACCAGCACTCATCAGTTGGGCTAGGTCATTATCTCTCATATACATCTTCATGGCACTTAAACTTTTTTCATACCATGACTTATGTGAAAGCTTATGAACTTTTAGTATCATTTGTCTCATGAATGAAATTTGGACATTTTAATTTTCTAATTAATTTATTGCATACTTTGTTCTTATGGTTACTTACATTTTCCATAACTTCTGCTTCATAATTACATTCAAGGTAAACAAGATTAAAACCTGTTTTGTATAATTTGTTTAACTTTTTAATAAATTTAATATTTTTAGAAACATTAGTGTGAATATTCTTTCACATTTATGCCCAATCCTGTGCCACTTAGTTTTACAATAATAAAAAGAGTGTTTAAAGGGTTTTCTAATAGAAGATTCAAATTAGTGTTTAATAAAAGGAGCCTTCTTTTTACTACCATTTACGTTATGTCTATTTATAATGCATACCTTGATTCTATATCTAGAACAATAGTTATGCCAGTGATTAATGGTCATTGGAAAATTAAAATTGATATAGTATATTCTTTTGGAGTAGTGCCTACTTGGTAAAATATATCGCTTATCTTTTGAACCTATTATTGTCTGTATCATCATCATTGCTACAACATGTCACACTAAATCTTGTCATATTCATTTTAATAAAAAAAAATTCCTATCTCTCTGGTGCATATAATGATTTCCCTTTTTAGGATGGGCAGGTTTATGATCCCCAGCCTAATAATACCACTTCTGTCAGCTATAGTAGAACTTTGTTTTCCTATGTCCCCTATATAAAATTTTATCCTAAAATTTCTTTGCTTCACTGCCTTTTAACTTATAATGAATATCCTTGTTTTTTTATTAATAAAGCTTCTTCTGTAAAATTTTTATTTAATTTTCAGACTGGCCGATTCTTTTTGCTAATTTTTGGTCTCTGGTACTTGATTTTATTATAATATCTTTGATCTTTAACTTTCTCTTAATTTTAAAAACTCTTTCAAATTTCTTCAGAGTTAAGTCTAGTTTATATTCTAAGCCTTTTTGTCTCTTCCTTTAACTCTCCAAATCTCACATTACATCTTTCTTCAGGTTCTTTTAGTTTAGTGTCTAGATCCTGCCTAAATTTTTTGAATCTTGTGTCAGACACATTGAATCTAACATTATTCTCACATTTTAATTCTATTTCCCCTCAAAATTCTTATATACTTTTTTCTTTGGCTCTTCAAAATTCTTATTAATTTCTATTTTCTGCTTTTCAAAATTCCTTTTCATTTATATCTTATACTTTTCGAAATTCTTATTCAGAGCTTCAAATTGTGTGATGATTATTCTCAATAGGTATGAGACAATCATTCCAGGTACTACTTATAAATTAGTAGCCTCCATACTAATATTTAACAAAATAAAGATACAAGTAAAACTTATCTATCAGCTATCATGAATAATGCAGGAAAATATATTACTGTTAACATCTACCTTTGGACCAACTTCATCAATTAAGGTTTCTAAGGAAGTATGCTTCTAAGTATTCCAGAAATATCCATATCCTATTTTCACTCTATGGGGTTTTTTTTATCATTGATGTTATTGAAATGATCAGTAATACCTTACATATATCAAAAAATGATTACCCCCCCCCATAAAAATATATATTTTTAAAGTATCTATTTATGATTCACATCTATTTCAGGTGTTAGTGGTTTATATTAATGCCATGCAATTGGGCACCAAAAATTGGAATGGTAAAAATAGGATGGTTAGTTGATCACAGTCCTATACTCAAATTAAAGCACATATTCATTGTATGAATGTAATTAAATAAATTGAGAAGAGGGATCCTGTGACCACCCTCAGGTAGAGACACTATTATATCAAGCCAGACTTAATATTTCATAAAATACAAAATATTGAAGTATTAAAATAAAGAATTTTATATGTAGGTTCTGGCTTTAATCTCTCACTCATACCAATACAATCTAATGTAGGATTGAATAATAAAGACTGCCAACTCTTCATTAGATACTAGTCTTCAAAAGACAAACACGAAGTAATGTTAATTGAATGAAATAGATATAATTTCATATTGAACTATTTGTCAATTAAAGTTCACCTATACCTGTCTTGGATGACTATAGCTTATAATTATTATTGTTGAAATAAACTGAGATACTGCCAAATCTCTTTGTGTTTGTTACAACAATTATCTGACAACCACAAAGTGAAATTCTAAGCATTATATGTTTATGATTTAGACTGAGTTAATTGTGAAGATATTTAAAGCTTCAAGCTTTCAAATCTAAATACTTATGACTGGCTTAGATGTATAGAAAAAAAAGTAGAGAAAAGGGTGGCCACCCTTTTCTCGTAAAATCTTTGTCATGTGTTTAAGGTTTAGTTGTTATTTGGACAGCTATCATGACATCTGATTGGCTTTCAGATAAGTGTTGTAATGAGCGCAAAGAGATTTGGCAGTATCTCAATTTATTTCAATTTTCAACTATCTGCACTTCGCAAATAAAATATTAATTATTATTGTTATGAATTAAAATAAGTGCAACCCATGACTTCTAGTTAATAAAATAATGATAGCAGTTTATTTACATTGCATAAATAATGAACAAATAAAAGAAATATATGTCATGAAAAATCAAACATGGGGGATCATAAACCATGTATGATGCTAGACAGGATACATATTATGTATGATGCTAGACAGGATACACATTACACATATAGAGGAAAATATGTGTTTGAATTAGATTTATTTAAATGTAATTAGTAAAGAAAGTTTAGATTATTATATCTTGTTATTAAGAATATCAAACCTAAATAAATTATCCTAATAAAATTTACTCAATGATTATTCATAATCTTAATCAACTACAGCAATTTTTTTCTGATTAATTGCTTGCTTTAAAGCAATTATTCTTTATATCAACAGGCATACATGAAGTGGTTACTTAACTATATATATATGTATAAGAGAAAACCTTAATATAAAACTAAACATTCTACAACATGAATAAGACACACAATATCCAAAGTTTCAAAACACTTGGGCTGGCAACAAATTCCTGTGCAATTACTTGAATACATCATAACTGTGGAACAATAATATTAGAACAAAATCGTATTTTAGACTTATGCCTTTGGATTATCTATTATGATTTCATCATAAGTACATCTAGATACATTAGTTCATTTCTAAAAGATCATTGCATTACATTTTGTAAGTCAAATCCTATTGACGTATGAATACCTGGAGTACTGGACATCCCCACAGGTTAATTTCTGCAGGATTTATTTAATATCACAGTTATAGTCTTCTTCAATTTTAACCATTACTATATTCATTTGGGTACTGTGACTAATAATTCTTATAATATTTATCCAAAGCATGATGCAAAATTAATTGTTGTTTTCTCCAATAAGTATAAAAGATTGCTTCCAACAGATATACAGTAGATATAACAAATAAATATACAAATCAACATTTTACAGTTCTAGTCAATAATTCTTTCAGTAGTACATCAATATTATGTTTTGGTATCATAAATAGCATTATTGATTTCATTTATAAAATATTGGCATTGTAGCCAAGGTACACGCATATGTACTTGCTTTAAATTTAGATGGACATTTACAGATTTTTAGTGAAAATAAGAACGAATCATCCTTCAAACACAATGGGAGCCGTATTTACTTTGTTGTTTAAACCTCCATTAATATTTTATAGTCTTTAAAGGCAGATGTTAACTTTGTTTTTTATTAATCCATGCTTTGTAATTCCTTAATTAACAATTTCAGGAATACATACATTGTGCTTTCTTTTATAGTAAAATTTTAGTTAATCGTATCGATTTCCTTTTGGATATGATAAAAGATGTATATATATGAATACAAACTAAAAGAAAAACTTTTCTTTTTTTTTTTGACAGAAAGTTTTCTTATGGCTGCCATCCAATACGTTTGAGGTCTACGTTTTCATAGACTTTTTTGAGTGGTTATTCTTATAATAAATAGTCCCCCCCCCCTTTAAATATAATTTCAATCATATATATAAATTCATACCTGCGAAAATATGACATAACAATTATTTAATAAAATGTATAAATAAGCAGTGCTATTTTTCAAAATTCGAGATGTTTTGATTTCTTTTATCGTTACTTAAAAAAATACTAAATCTTAATGTACTTCCTGTTTTCTTTCTTTCTTATTATTATTTTTAAAAAATATAAAAATGAATAACAAGCTAATTCTTAAAGGCATAATAAAATAAAGAAAGTCAAAATCGCTATCTCAATTTTAGTATGACTTTTACTGTTTATCTATTAGAATTTAAAATTTTACAAACTATATCTATGTCACTAATTGTATCAAAAGTAGATATGTATGCATTTCTCTTTTTTTAAAATCATGAGTAACTCCCCACTTTTGATGTGTCTCATTAGTTTCATAAAGATACAGAGAAGAGCAAATCGCCAATTGCTCTCTTTTCTAAAAAAATGTTCGTGTTAGGTTAGAAAATAAACAAAAAAATAACATATAGGGTATATGAGCACAGACTTTCACATGACCCACCACTCTCCACACTATCTCATAAACTGATACACTTAAACACATATATGTTGAAAAGATAAATAATCATTAATATACGTATTTCATGATAAACCAGCAATCATCAGTTGGTCCAGATTACCATCTCCACACATATATGCTATAAGTGCTCAGATATATATTAAGATAGCCAAACCTCATACTTTAATGGACAGGCTTCAATCTACTCCACACTCCAACTCTTCAACCATCCATCCAATTGAAAATCTGATGATGGAATGCTCAAAGGCCACACTGAGGCCGAGATTCTTGTCACACCCACCCATGTTGACCTAAGGTCAATCTGACCCCTCATGTACAGGACATAATCCATTTAATACATATACAAGGGATGGGTAGACATCTCTACTATGTAAAAAATGAACACACAGGCTTATTGTATATCTGCGTCTATATATGTAATATATGGGTGTGACAAGAATCTCGGCCTCAGGGTGGCCTTTGAGCATTCCATCATCAGTTTTTCAATTGGATGAATGGTTGAAGAGTTGGAGTGTAGAGTAGATTGAAGCCTGTCCATTAAAGTATGAGGTTTGGCTATCTTAATATATAACTGAGCACTTATAGCATATATGTGTGGAGATGGTAATCTGGACCAACTGACGATTGCTCGTTTAGCATGAAATACGTATATTGGTGATTATTTATCTTTTCAACATATATGTGTTCAAGTGTATCAGTGTTATGAGATTGTGTGGAGAGTGGTGGGTCATGTGAAAGTCTGTGCTCATATACCCTATATATTACATATATAGACACAGGTATATAATAAGCCTGTGTGTTCAGTTAAAAAAATAACATGTAGAGTTTTAGAAAAAGAGTGCATCATATATTGAAGTTAAGTAAGATATCATTTGTCAATTCCAACCATTAATAATCCTCATATCAAATAATGAATTAAAATTCAATTTTTTTTATACCAACATATATAATATTTAACTACATATATATATACTGAACTTAATGTAATTAGAAGGGATTTGAACTCAGACTTTTAAGCGCCCTATATCTATCCACTCTATTTTATACAAATGAAATACACAATCATTTTATCTTTTTCATATAATGTGGTCATGGGCATCAGTTGTATAAGATGGAGTGGATAGATGTAGGGAGCTTGAAAGTCTGAATTCATATAAATATATATTATTAAAATATAAAATAATCAAATATATTTGTCGATTAGAAGTCATACACAGTATGTGAGAGCAAAAGAGTGAATAGTCCTTTCTCCGAGATTCCTGGAGTCCCAACTCCAAGTCAATTCATGTGTTCAATAGCAATGTAGTTTCACTATTTATTACAAAATTATTAAGTTGATAACATTTCTGGATCTTGAATTGCTACACAAAATATCCAGCTTGTTTTGTATCTTAATCCACAATGGAACAACATGCGACCATTAAATTTGGTTTAAACTGGGGGGAAATACTACCAAAATGTTTTAAATGATTCAAACTGTGTATAGCAGTAAATCCATGAGTTGCAAAAATGTTTTCAAATAGTTTTCAAGATCTTGTGATGGCAGAAAGAGGCACTGAAAATGGCCACTGAAGATTCAAAACCTAATGCCATATTTTGTACTATAACTTGTTATCCAAACAACAGCTTAAAATATTTGTTATGAGTAGCTAAATCATGTTACTACATCACATACATCATGTGTTGTTCAGATATGGAACTGTAGGCAGCTTGGAGAAAGAACTAATAACCTTTTCACTGTGACACCCTGACATTCAAATCTCTAAAATAACAGATTGATTTATGGTCTGTAGATCATTCAACCACCATTCTATTGATACATGTAGGACTTTATTAAAATAAATTTCCATAATAAATTCACTATGACATTTGTCATTCAGTTTTGGAATTCAGTTCTCAATGCGTTTTTTTTGTCTTCTCAGAAACACTGGTAGCAAAATATTCTGTTCTACTAAAAACAATATCAAGTCCCAATTGCTTTTTAAAATGTTTTTCAAAATCTTGGAAAATAATAATTGCTTGTTTATTGTGGTATTTAAGGTTAAAGAAAATATTTTTGTTGTTCTTATTCTTCCTTAAATATTGAATTAGAATAAAATAAATGAAAAGTCTATTGTTGGGAGTTCATGATAACTTTGGGTTCCACAAGTGACCAAAAAGTAGCATAAACATATGGATCCTGAGCTCCAGAATCCATCATTCTATAACTACACTAAATCACACAATTTTTATATTGCAATATTTTTTTTTCAATTACTCTTTTTATTCCTTAATCTAAAACACATCACATGACCAGCTTACATAATGACTTCCAGGACCAAAGTCTATATACACTATTCTAGTTCTGCCACCTAATGTAAAGTTGACTAATCAATAAATGGTAGTACTTACAAAATCCTCATCCAATGCCTTCCTGCCCATATCTTCAGGCTAATTTTTGACTGTTAGTCCGGAGTTTTGGATCATAATCTATATCTGAGTCTCTCAATTTCGGAATTATTTTTAATCTCTCAAGAATTATTTTTTAATAAACCAATATAACATCACATGACTTAACATCATATATCTTCAGCTTACATACTGCTGTTTTAGTAGCCTACATTTCCACTTTCTTCTTGCCATTTAATGTAAGCTTTAAAAAGTAATGATAATTGCCAGATGACAGTACTTAAATAATTCCTTGTTCTGTACCTATCAATTAGGGGATATAGAATCAGTTAAAGTTAAAAATGGGGTGAAATTATGGCAAGGATGCTCTATGTCACCTATTTTTTTTTGTATTTGAGAGAAATGGAGAGAGGAATAGAAAGATTAGTAAGAGGGATAGAAATACCATTAATAGATAGCAAGGGAGTATATACATTGTCAGATCTTTTATTTGTGAATGATGTCTTTTTTGTGTGTAGAAAGAAGGAAAAATATGGAAGTTATGCTGAGGATATGGGCAAGGGTGAGTAAAGAGATGGGGATTAAATTTAGTGAAGAAAAATCAAAAGTAATGATGATCAATACTGGGGGAAGAGAAGATAAAGAATTTTTATTTGAGAGATATAAAGTTAAGTGTGGTGAATAGATATAACTATTTGGAAATAGTCTTAAGTAATCAGAGAAATTACTTGGATGAATGGGAGAAAAATTGATAAATGAAGCAAAGAAAAAAAAAGGGATTGATAAAGAAAATAACAGTTTTTCATATAATAAATATGATGTAGCTAGAATTGTATGGAAGGGAGTGGCAGTATCAGGGTTAACATATGATAACAATGCATTTTGTGTTAGTAAAAGGGTATTAGATTACTTAGAAAAGGTACAAAGAGAAGTAGGAAGACATACATTAGATACAGATGTGTGGATGGCAAAGGAGACAATTCAATGGGAAATAGGATGGTCAAGTTTTTATATAAGAGATGCTAAAAGCAAAATAAAAAAGTTTGGTATATTGCAGTTTATGGATAATAAAAGAATAGCCAAAATAGTATTTAATTGGGTTATGAATAAAGGACAGGCAACAAGATGGGTGAGAAAGGTAATGCAGTATGCAGAAGATTTGGATAAAGAATTTATATCAGTATATTTGTACAGAAAGTTGGATGATTGTGTTAGGAGGATTATTGAATGTTATGATGGTAAGGAATGGGATAGAAAATAGACGCATTAATAAAGACTAGGGAGTTGGAGAGATGGAGAACTAGTATGGATAATAAAGAGTTTAAATATATATAGAAGTAAATGGAATATTGGATATGAGTTAATTTTTGGTAATAGCAAGGAAAGTAATTTACTGTTTAAGGCTCAAACAGGATCTTTAGCAACAAGAGAATATATACATAAATGTAAAAATGTGGGTGATTTAGTCTGCAAGTTGTGTAAAGAAAACATAAAAAATATTAGGCATCTGTTAATTGAATGTAAATGCCTGAAAGCAGAAAGGATACAAATAATGAAGTTATGAAAGAATAAATATAAACAAAGTGCTTATACAGAAAGTGGGTTATTGGTTTTTATGCTGGGTTTGGAAAAAGATAAGGGGGATTTAGATATAAAGGCCATGGAGTTGACAAAGATTATGTTGTGGAAATGGGATGGAGTAGGATATGGGAAAACTTAGGGCAGAGAATGGAAAGGGAAGGTAAAGTGGCTAACAGGTTTCTCTGGGCATGATTGCTGAGAGATTCCTGACTCCATATAAGGAGAAGTCACATCACATGTGTACTTTAGCTATACAAAATCTCCAGACTAAACAAGCAAATTGGCTTTGATGGAAAACATTTATGTTTTTCAGTTTGGGATGATAGCTTAATAGTATAACATAAAGGTAAATGGTAGAAGCTAGAAGAAAGGTGCATTAGATCCTAAGGTCCAGTTGCACTGTTTTAAGACCCAGAGCTCCTCACAGATGAAAGCCATGTTATGAAACTAGTCTGGGGACTTTGGATATGAAAGCACAAGTAATGTCACCCAAAATCATTCCTTTACAAAACTTAGTAAGTTCCAAAAAAGAATGTAAAGTATGCCATAAATTAGTTTTCTAATTGACCAAATTTATGACAGTTTAATTTAAAGATAGGATTAAATGTGACCTAATTTATTAAGTGATAAGCAATTAAAAATTTTACTGATACAATTTTGTGTTAAATGGCCAGTACCTTTATTAAAAATAGTGTATCTAATCAGAGTCATTGTTATAAAAATCATATAAGATAAAAACCATATAAGAAACAAATCTGATTAATACAGTGCTAATATTTGAATCAGAGATTTAGGTAACAGATGTTGTTATATATTTCGTATTAACTAGTAAAGTTCTTGAAATTTTTAATGAAAGTAATTAGTTATTGTTTTTTTTTTTTTACAAAAAATCAAAAGTTTTTAATGGAGAGATGCATATTAGGAGTGAGAGAACAAACAGATGTTACTGGTATCATTGAAAAAATTAAGAGACTAAAATAGAGTTGGGTTAGACATACTGCTAGAAGGGATGATAATAGATGTACAGTTGAAATCTTAAACTGGATTTCAAGAGATTATAAAAGACCTAGAAAAAGATCAAATGTGAGATGAATACATGAAATAAGGAAATGTGTTGGAGTGATATAGAGAGGAGAGGCTAGAGATAGGGGATGGATTGAACTTGGAAAGATCTTTATCCTGTAGTGGATCAATAATGGTTGAAAATGAGAATGATGATTTAAAAAATAGGAATTAATATTAAGCCAATAAACATCACATGATCACCATTTATTTTAATTTAAGACAACTGAGAGAAAACAGAGAGATTTGAACCCAGACTTTCAAGCTTCTTTAGGTCATCCACTCCATCTTATATGAAAATCGAAATGTAATTAAAAAATAATAATTTTTAAGATTAAAAAAAAACCCAAGAGTAAACAATTTTACTCTACTTTTAATTTAAAAAAACATCAATTATGCAGTTCACATCTGGTATTTTGCTATTCCTACTCTGAATTTAAAACATCTAAACAAGAAACTCTCACATCAGAATCGTCCATCATAACCTGTCATACTATCACATAATTAAATGTTTCACTAATGCACAAAAGAGAATAAATAGGATAAACATACACGTTAAAAAAAAAAAATGAAAACAATAAAGCAATTAATTTATACATGATTATACATAAGGTTTGGATGTATTATTAAAAATCAACGATATATAAAAAATTGCTAGTATTTTTTTGTTTAAATTTCTCTGTAGTGTAATATTTTATTATAGAACATATAAGTGCTATTATTTGTGTAATGATCGTTTCATAATTTTTAACACTTCCTAAAATAGAGGAGAGACGTAGAATATATAGAAAAAACGCATAATTGTTCATTTGAATCTTTTATTTTAGAAAACTGAAACTAAAGTGATAAAATGCATATAGAACACATAATTTTTCACCTGCATCTTTTATTAGTCAATGAATGCATTTTATGAGATACTTGTGCCGCATACGATATTTTGTGCCGCATAAGATACATCAGTATGCTATACTATCATTACAATTAGTTGAAGGCAATGAACAAAATATCGTCTTGGAAGAAAAAAAACATTTGTGCAGTAGTAAAGACAAATGTGAATGGAAATGAATAACTTCAATAGATGCCATTATAGGATATCATATAACCAAAAAAAAATTAAAGATAAGTAATTTTGTGGGGACTATAAATAGTCGAAATAAGAGTCATAGATCACATGACCCAATTCTCTTAAGCTTGTAAGATATAAACAATGAGCATTTGTCAATGCTTATTTTGACTATTTATTGTCTCTGCCTTAAGTCTTATGCGATGTTATATTGCTAAGACTACTAATATATGGTATGGCTGAAGATCTCTCAGTGCCATATAGCTATTTGAGATAGATAGCTGGGTTTGAAGACATGTAGGTATCTGAAAATTTCAGATTTTCCACTCAATAGATAACTTTTAAATAAATGCTGGCTTTGGGTTGGTATTTTAGATCTAGTGTCTGAAGCTACTCTAATGCCTCTCTGAGGAGTGCTAAAGCACAAAACCATGGTCAGAGGTTGGGGGGGGGGGTTCCTGACAGAGATATTTTAAATGCTTTCTCTAGATAAGCATTTATCACAAAGCTTGTTGAGCAATTGGCAAATGCTCATTGTTTAAGTAATTTTGTACTTTATTTAAAACTTTAGCATATATAACATTTATGTTACGTTTAAATTAAAATAGGAAGCATGCAATTATAGTATTCTATACCTTGTGTGTATTGCAAAGTCATCAGTAGAATATCCAACTTGGACTTGTGAGGTTACAGAAGTGATTCTGGCACTCACCATCTGGCTCTTTAACGTGTTATAATCTCCTGAGCAATAAAGCCACATAGATGTTTATAGTATTCTATTTAGATATATATTTTTATTAATGGCAATTCTGTGATGCATAGAAACAACACCTTTTGTCTTTTATTATTTATAACCCTTTAAAAAGTATTTTTTTCTATTTCTTCCACAACAACAATGACTACTTTATGTATTGAAAAAAAAGAAAAAGAAAATGATAAGCGCATACTATGATTGCTAGATGTTCTGTAGTTAAAAAATTATCAAGTTTATTTGCATTAAATTTGTTTATGGTGTAAAATTTTGTTTTAAATCTATAAAGATTAGTCAAGAAATGGTGGTCCAGAGGTCAGCGATAGCTGCTTTACAAGCAATTGTCCCGGATTAGCGGGTTCACTTCCCAGCTGATGCTATGACACATGAGGAAAAAAAGTCTATAAAGATTATAGTTGTTTTTGTATAGTTTGTCACTCTGTTAAACTGAGGAGAGAGAAATGGGATATGTAAAATCCATAATTTTTTATGCGAATCTTTCATTAATGATAGTTTGGTATAGCGTAATAGTTTCCAAATGTGAAGGTCACGAGTTTTGTTTTTAGCTGCAAAAAATAAATCTGCTTGGTCAATTTGAATGAAACTGTTGCACATAGATAATTAATTTGGTGTTTGAATGTCACATGGTCTTTCAACCAATTGGTCACATAATTATTTTTAATCAGTGCTGATTATCGTGACTTTATGTATCTAAATCTTGGAATCGTGGCAAATGTTTGCTAATATTAGCCTCCATTTATTGTTGTATGTCTACCCCAGAGATCTTTTAAAAGAAAATATGGATTCTGTATTGTTTTTTTATTATTGCTGTTTAGATATGAAAAATATGTTAGGAAAATTTTCTTCTAAAATCAATTTAAAACAGATATTCAGTTTATAATTAGCAAAGCTATATCAAAGGATATGCATCATTTTTTTAAGATTTATTTAAATTTTTTAGTAATGATTGTCTGAAGATTTGCACTCTGTGTGGTTTTATGCAGTTAGAAGAGAGTCTGATTTGGGATTGGTTGGTCCCACGATCGATTCTGGTGCTCACGTATCTGGCATTCAAGCTCTGTAAGAACTCTCAAGCAATAAAGTTGTATAGATCTTTTTTTTTAAGATTAGCAATGTTGGATTTTATTTGCAGTTACTGCTTCCTTCAGATTTATTAAAACTTTGGAGGAAAGTTCATATTTTATTTATGTTTCTCAAAATGCATTCTATTGTTACTAATATCCCATCAGTTAATATTAAATACAATGTTTCAAATGGAATTAGTCTAATCTTTTCTTCACATGATTTTGATTTGACTAGTGATAATAATGTGTAAATTGGATTAGTGATCTTTATATTTATGAATCCTAAATTGAAGATTACGCTCTAACCAACCAGACTATTCTGTTAAAGGTAGCTAATAGAAAGTTTATATACTTGGATTTATGATCTTCATGATTTCTTCATAATTTTTTATAAAAACAAGATTAGTGGATGGTTTCCAGAAATTATAAATGATCACACCAATTTGTCTTGTAAGATTATTTTCCATTAACATATGAGTGGCCTATGTGTTTAATTGAAATTATACAAGAACATCTAACAGAGATTAAAAAGTAGGAAGAATAAAATTTAAAGATGCTTCTCATATAATAATGGCAAATAATAAACAGTATAAGTCAATTTAGTATGATAATTCATAATGTTAAAATACCACTCATTAATTTGTCCTTAAAAAATGAAGAAATCAAGAGGACTGTTAGAGATAAATATATAAAAATTTTACTAGTTGTTGCCTTTAACATGTTATTCTAGTTGAACAAAGCATTGCCTTAAATTTATTATGCATGAATCTAAAGGTCACCAAATCAATTCTTATGCTAGATAGTTAGTGATTGGGCAAATGTCTGAAGAAGAGAGGAGAGTAATAATACTCAAACAATGTTTTCACATTAACATGTATATTATTATTAATAGCTTTTGTTTAAAAGAGTATAAACTGAATTTTTCAGAATATAGTTAACTTTTCATGGATTAAACTGATAAAAACAACCCAATATATAATTACAAGCAAACTTTTCTTATATTTATTTATTTATTATTATTATTATTTTTTTGTTGCAAAAATTGAATAATTTACTGGTTAAACTAGCTTATGCATAAATAACTATATATAAAGTCAACTTTAATCATTGAGTAAAAAAAAAAAACTATTTATTCCAGGAAATGCATAACAATAATATAGTCTATATGTTATATAATCAATATGTAATAAGTTTTTACTGCAATAATAAAAAAAAGTTATATCAAAGTTTATTAAAAATCTGTTCCTTGATGATAACAATGCTTGAAATCTATGATAAATATTAACTGATTCTCAGCTATGTAGTATTATAAAATAAATGATAGTAATTTCTGTGATTCAGCTTTAAATCACTTTCTTGTGGCTATCTTTAGTGACATTTCCCTGGTTTTGCACTCATTTGATGGTAAAATCTGGAACTAAAATAATATTGAATTATTACTTTTAAAAAAATTCTCAAGATGGCACTACTAACAGACAATTTTTTATTAACAAGCTGACAGTCCGCTTACAACATTGCTGATTGCTAGTTTTTAATTTTATCCGCATGAGAGTTTATGCAGAACCTTGGAGGGTGTTCATTCTTTTGTTAGATTTTAAAAATAAACCATACTTTTTGTAATTTATTTGCATATTTATGCCTATTTTTCAAATAATAATAATATGATTAGATTCAGATTTTATTTAATTTTTTTTTACTTTTTAAATGAAGACAAGTGAAAATAAACCAATAACATATAGCGGCAACTTGTAATTATCTGAAAAAGATCTTTTGTATATTAAATGCAGCAGAAAAAATAGAATTTTACATTTTTATTAGAATATCATTAACTTTAAATAATCTGAACAATAATTCATTTAGGCTTTACAAACTAAGTTAAACAATTCTGATTTTTTTTTAAAATTTAATATTTTTATCAGCAAGTAATTATCTAATAAAAAAAAAGTCAATGTTCTTTATAAATTTAATTACATATTTTATTTTAAAACTTTTTTTTCTACATTTGCAATGAAATGGATGGCTAAAGAATTGTGAGGTGGAGTGGTTTGAAGCCTGTCCATTAAAGTATGAAGATTGGCTATCTTAATATAAGCTCAACTTTGATTGTATATATGTGTAGAGATGATATCTGAACCAACTGATGAATGCTAGTTATATTGGTGATTATTTATCTTTTCAACATGTGTGTGATGAAGTGTATCAGCAATATGAGATAGCATGGATGGTTGAGGGTCATGTGACAGTCTGAGTTCAAACCCTATATATCAAATAAAATTGTAAATTTAGTCCAAACTGCCATTAGGAATTCTCAAAAAATTGAACAATTAAAGAATTGATTCAACAATACCATGTTGACCTTTGAATAGAATATGCAAGACTTTGCAAAAATTCATTTGCAAATTGTGTCCTAAATAGAGTATTCTTACCTGTCAATACCTGCAATACTTCTCTTTAGCATTTATGTTTTTATATTGAATAGTGTAGTGTATGTATAAAACATGTATCACATTATAAACAAACATTTTGAGCTATATTTTCCAAAGATAATACTGTAATCATTTGTGAAAATACAATAACACTGTAGCATATAGGCAATATTTTCAAGCATTATTATTAAAAAAATATAAATTTATCATTAGCATTTTGAAATTTAGCACAATTTACAGTAAAGTAATCCAAGTTAAAGATACATTAATTGAAGCTCATCTCATCATATATGGTATTTGAATATCATATAACCTCATAAACAATTAACCATTTGATTGTTTTATTTTCCAGAAACATCGTGCAGTTAGTCATTGTAATTTTTTTAGATCAATGAAAAAATGATCATATCTTATAGCATAAATAAGAATTATATGTCATAATATGTTGGACTATTGCCATAATCTATCATTATATGTTGAATATCTAGAAAATTTTAAAATTATTTAAATTTTTCTCAATACTAACAACTGTTAGTAATAACACACAAAGATAACACAGGTTGACAGATTACACAATATTTCAAGTGGTATTAATCTCTGATCTTCTTCAGGTCTGCTGGCCTGACCATTATCGACAATGCAAGCGTAGGAGTCAAACTTAGACATTTACATTCTTGAGTATCAACTTTTAAGGCAACAATGTAACCAAATGAGCTATTCTGTCAAAGCTCACTAGGTTATAGCATTGCCTTAAAAATTTGATATTCAAGAATCTAAATATGTAAGAATGACTCCTATATGCTAGTAATTGTCATTTGGTAAGTCCGAGTGGAAAATAATACCACTCGAAACATGCTACCTACTAACATGTTGTTTTTGTGTGTTATTACTAACAATTGTTTGTATATGAAAAAGTTCAAATAAAGTTTAAAATCTCTTGGACATTCAACGTTTAATAAAGAATGATGGAAAATAATCCAACATATTATCACATCTAAAATACCATCATCACAAACCTTCAGGAAAACACTAAAAATTATATCTTTTAGTTCGCATTATTCTTTTTAGAGAATAGTGACCTCTATGTAGGACAGAGTGAGTTAATTGTAATAATGACTTTGTCATTTCGCAAAAAAATGTTTCAGTCTTTTAATTTTAAGTTTTTCTACTTAATTTTTCAAAATTAAAAAAATAATAAAGTAAGCAAATAATAAGAAATTTGACAATTGAAGAGAGTCGTGATCCACGGACCTAAAGTTTAAAGTCAACCATTGCACCAAACTAAGTGAGACATTTTTCCATAATGACTTTATATTCATTATAACCAACATGTTTATATTTCATATTATATTGTGTTATTTTTATAATGTGTTCATTTTCTAAAACTATGGAAATGTTTAAATATGAAAATTCATTACTTTTTAAAAAATAACTTCTGTTATTATATTTTTCGTATAAAGAATCAAATAATTTAATTATTTAGCAATTTTAAAAGGACGTTGTTTTTAAAAAACTATATTTTACAAAATTAGACTTGACAGAAAATATTTAAACAAGAATTAAATATTTTTTTAAGGGTTAAAAACCCAAAGGTCACTTCGTTTTAGTTTTAAACAAAGGCAAAACTCCCCATACAGTAGTGCCACCCTGTGCCAAACAGAGTAATCAATGGATGCCAGAAGGCTTGTGCATAAAATCCCTATCTAGTGCCTACTCATCCAATATCCCCAGACTAGTTTCTGGCTTGTGGCCATCATCAGTGTGGAGCCTTGGATCTGAGAGCACTGCACCTAGATCTTAGGATCCTAAGATCTAGGTGCAGTGCTGTCAGATCCAAGGCTCCACACTGATGATGGCCACAAGCCAGAAACTAGTCTGGGGATATTGGATGAGTAGGCACTAGATAGGGATTTTATGCACAAGCCTTCTGGCATCCATTGATTACTCTGTTTGGCACAGGGTGGCACTACTGTATGGGGAGTTTTGCCTTTGTTTACAACAAATTATGTGCTAGTATAGAGATGGTGATCATGTGATGTTCGTTTTAGTTTGTTTACTTATTTGTTTTCTATTTAATGTTTTTTTTTTGGTATTTAATATTAAAACTTAAATTTTATTATATAGGTTACGTCTTGCTCTGAAAGAATTAATTTTGTAATTTCAAAAATATTTCTTTTATAAACTCAAATATATACTAGAAAAAAATATACAGTGACTTCTCAGAAGCTAAAGTTTGTAATTGCTTTTAATTCAATTTTGTAAGTTATTAATAGTAGAAGATTAATTATAAAGCAGAGATCTCAATATTAATATAAATCTATGTGCAGGACCTTTCAGAGAAAATGCGAGGCCCAGGGCAACTACTATTTTAGTGGCCATTCAAAATTTAAAATAAGAACACAGGGAGGGAGAGAAAAGAAATGAGTTTTTACTTACAGGATTGAAAACAGGACTCCGAGAGCAGTTTGTTATGAGTCACAGAAACGAGCAAGTAGAACAGATCCAGATGGCACTTAGATAGGGTAGATTCACTCTAGCACTGTTAGTATTGTAAAATACTGTTATCACAGAACTGTCTGACAGGGGGCTGAGACTATTAGTTTTCCAAGTCGCCAAGCACTAAAGTCACTTTTATCATAGAGTCATCAAATTGGTACCTCATCCCTAAACTGGCTTACATTTTTGACTCATGGTATGACTGCTTGGAAAAGTTTCCTCAAATATTTTTTTGAGGAATTTAACTGTAAAATTAAGGCTGTTCTATGAGTCACGACATAGCTTTGCTTTCTCCTATATTTTTGTTTAATATATTGAGTTGCCAAGTTGAGACCCCTAATATTGTTAGGCCTGGGGCAGCTGCCTCTCCTATCCCATCCCTTCTGCTTGGCCCTCTCTATGTGTATAAATAGAAATTTAAATTAGAACTTGTTAATCAATATAAAATATTGGCAGACTTTGAATATAGTTCAAAAGCAACAGAGATCAATAAGAAAATAACTGATAGTCTGATTAGAACTGCAACAAAGTTAGCTTGTACAAAAAGGAAGCTATATGACAATAAATTATCGATTTGAGAAATAGAATGAATATAAAAATATTTTAAAATGTTTAAAACTAATAACATCACATGATTCTATCGCATGACTTCAGCTTACACAATGTTGTTTTAGTAGAATCCTTTTTTCTTTTATCCATAGCTATGCTATTTATCATAATCTCTAGTAATTGACAGATGTAGTTGATACTGCTTAATAAATCCCTATCCTGTGCTATCTTATCCATTATCTCTGGATTACTTTTAAGCTTATAGTTTTCATTAGTGAAGTAAATGATTGCTGGCAGAGAAAAGATGCATTAGATTCAAAGATCCAAATACTGGTTCAAGATCCAAAGCTTCTCACTGATGAAAGTTATAAATTTGTTTGTGGTATTAGATAAGGCACTATCATCTGCATCTGTTAATTACTAAAAGTTACAATAGATGGCATAGCTATAGTGAAAAAAAAGGATGCTGCTGAAATAAAATTGAGTAAGATGAAGCCATATAATAGTCATGTGATATTTGATTGATTTTATACTATTCCTGGCCACAGGATATAAATGCCAATAGTTGTTAAAAAACTAAGGATACTTTAATATATAGAAACTGAACTGTTTTTAATTGTATATAAGAATACAGGCAAATTGATTTAGATTAAAAACATTTATATGTTTTTGAATTGGGGTTATAGTTCAATAGTGAAACAGAAAGATAAATGATGTTTGGCAGAGATAATGTGCATTAGATGCAAAAGGTCCAGACATTTATCCAGGACCCAAAGCTCTTTACTGATGAAAACCATAAGTTTGAAACTAGTATGAAATATTAGATAGGACTACACTAGGTAAGGATTTATTAAGCATTATAATCTGCATTCGTTAATTACTAAAACTTACAATAGATGGCACAGCTGTGGTGAAAAAAAGGGGTACTGTTGAATTTTAATATGTTTTATTAAAAAGAATCAAATATCTGGAATTCTGTAAAATGCTATAAAAAAAAGTTAATAATTAAAAAAAATACAACTACAATTTAACTTAGAAATGTGACACTATTTAAATGTACTCCTTTAGATAGAATTGTTTAGGATAAAAATTAAATATTATTTAGTACTCATTTTCATTAGGCTATAAATTGTTATTTAACTTTTGCCCAGATACATTTTAAACTCATTTTAATAGTATTATATCACATTAAATCCCAACATAGATATTATTCAGTTAATACCTTTAATTTTTCATTATGCATTTAATATTCAATATGGAATAAAATTTTTAAACTTAATACACCTCTAAAAACACATAGACATTTGCTATTTTCTTTTATTATTATGTAATATGCATTATATATATTCCTTTTACTATTTTTATACATGATCTATAATTAGGTATATGCTGTTATTGAGCACTTAAATAAATTAATTGAATTATTATTATTACTATTATTGTTGTTATTATATAGTGATCTGTGACGTCTTTAGTAATATATTTCTGTTATAGTATTGACAGAAATTATCATAATATTAGCATATATTATGAAAAGAAATAACAGTCTCTAAAGCCGATGACAATTGGTTTAAGTTGAGATTAAATATTACAAATGGTAACACTTGTCAAGCATTGGTGGTCGAGAGATCAGCTGTCAGCTGCTTTACAAGCAGTTGTCCCAGGTTAGCGGGTCGCTTCCCAGCTGATGCTATGACACATGAGAAGAAAAAAATGGTAACACTTTCGTCATGATAAATTATTGTTAGTACATTAATGGCAGTGTTATTTTTATTATTACTATTGTGCGCTTTAAAATCACATTTCTATTCATATGTTATTTACCATTGCATAACATACATACCAGTATTATTATATCAATAACATAATTGCATATAATAATAAAAAATAGTTTATTGCCAAGAGTTTATAAAAGGTAAGAGCACCATAACTTTGCCCCTCATTCTATTACTGCACAAAACTATGTAGGGTTAATATATAAATTGAAATATTTCGGTAATTAGATTAAGATGACAGGTAACATGATAAATAGAAAAACGAGAGAATAAATATTTTATAACTTAATTAAATAAAAAGATAAATAATTATAATTTTATTATTAAGGCATAAATTTAATTATACTATTTATGTCTTTAAATGTAAAAGTAGGAATTTTAACTTTTGAAACAATATTTAATAATAAAAAAAAAAAAAGAAATCCCAAGAAAAATAAAATAATTTAAATGCTAGGGTCGATTGAGTTTTGATCGCTCTTTAAAAAACATGGTTTACTATTATTATTTGATTTAAACAAATTTCAAAATGAAAGATCATTGTTATGAGAAAAGAATCACCTTTAAAAGGTAAAATTGTATTGGTAACTGAATATAGCAGCCCTCTAACAAAATTATATATATTCATCAATCACATCATAAATAAGTTTTACTTCGTAAATTTATTTTAGCAAAACAACAAAGTGAGGGATTTCTCTCCGTTTATTATTTATTTTAGTTTTTATAAATAAATATAATTTGTCGCATTAACAGCAAACATCCACATACATATATTCATTATTGTATCATATTAATGTCACAATTGTTTATATGAGGGTGTGTTTGTTATTAACAGATTGGATTGTACAGTCATCGCAAAATTCTAAAGTACTGTATTAATAATTTTTTAATTGTCATTCATTAGACTAGAGATTAATGATTAATATTTCTATAGTGCAATTTTCATCAGTCCACTCTCATGCACCGGGACTGGTTTCTATCCGCTTTTAATAGCTTGTGGAGCCGTACAATCATAAACATATGACCCAAGATATGTGACAAAGATGTATGACTTCCTAGATCAGTGGCTCTCAACCTTCCTAATGCTGCGACCCTTTAATGCAGTTCCTTATATTGTGGTGACCCCCAACCTGTAATTTTGCTACTGTTATGAATCGATAATGTGTTTTCCAATGGTTAGACGACTCCTATGAAAGGGCTGTTTGACTCTCAAAGGGGTCGTGCTCCACAAGTTGAGAACTGCTGCCCTAGATGCACATTTCACACTGAACCAGCACTCATCAGATGGGCCAGACCATTTGTCATTGTTCAGTATATATATATAGTCAATTACTACAATTTATTGGTGTCAAACTTACTGCCCTTGAAACATTGACACAAATCACTTGATGGAAAGTATATTAATAATTTTATTAGTCAATCATTAGACTAGAGATTATCCACTTAATGAATAATATTTCTGAGTCTACTTTTCATTAAACCACTGTCACACAAGGTAGGGACTGTTTTCTTTTGCAGAAAGATGTAGTGTTTTTTTTTTCTTTTTTGTAAAAATTATAATGGCCATACTCATTTACAAATGTCTGTTTACTGTTCTTCTGGTTGTTATTATTATTACAAAAGCTTTTATCAGAATATGTATATTAGTCATAGGTTTTTAATAAAAATTAACCTCAGTATGGTTTAGTGTAATGCTAGAGTAACAGATTATGGGACCAAAGTCTATGAATCACAACCCAATTCTCTTACTTCTAATGCTCAAAATTCTTATGAACTCCTGAACAATAAACCATTTGTTTTTAACAGAGATGAACTTAGCAGATAATACAAACATGGGTCTTTTAATTGATTAGATGCTATAATAAATTGCATTAAAATAGTGGTGAGCTACAGTAAACTATCACTAACAATAATCAAATGTTATGTTTTGGTTATAATTCTCTATTGCTTAGTAGTTTAGCTTGTTTTAGATATACTTAAATCTTCTTTAAACACATGACTAAAACATCTAAAAAAAGTTGAAATTCCCAAGATGCATTTCTGGATAGACCAGAATTCTTTGCTTGAACCAACAATCAGAAATGCATCATGGGAGTTATCTTTATTCATATGTTTTTATATGGTGAAATAGAAGTTTTAAACATACCTTAAATATTATACACTAGGGAAAAAGAGATGGAATGAGATTAATGGCACCATGTGACTGTATTTAATATAAATAGATATATTGATCCTTGAATCAAATTTAAATTTTATATCTGAGTTAAAAATGATATGATAATCTCTAGTTTAATAAATCATTAATTAATAATTAATAAAGAGAAAGTAGTTAATGTGTGAGAAATGTTATGATTTGTTCTTAAAAAGTTATTTTCCTTTAATGCAATATAAATTCTTTCTTGCTTATATAAAATATCCAATGTATAGTATTGTTAGTATTCTAATATGGAGTAAATGAGTTATCAGTTTTTAATAACTAATTTAAATGCACTTTGATACTGAGAGACAGAAAGTAGTAGTGACTATTGCAAGATATATGTGTCATAAAAGTAACAGAAAATGAAAAGATTAATGAATATATGTGCACTAAAATAATAAAAAGAAACAAATATTTATTATAAGAATTGAATTTTCTTGAAATCTTCATCAAAAAAAAAATAGAAACATTCTAGAAATTAAAGGATATTATCTGAAAAGAAGTAGAAAAAGTTTCTGGTACTAAGGTTATTAAAACATTTCATATATAGGGGGTACTCAGACTTTCATATGATCCTCAGCTATCCATGCTATCTCATACTGCTGACACACTTGATCACACATGTTGAAAAGATAAATAATCACCAAAACCAACACTCTTCAGTTGGTTCAGATTATCATCTCCACACATATATACAATCAATGCTCAGCTTATATTAAGATAGCCAATCTTTATACTTTAATATACAGTCTTCAATCCACTCCACCCCACAACTCTTCAGCCATCCATTTCATTAAAAATCTGATAATGGAATGGTCAAAGCCCTTATTGGTGCCAACCTTCTCATCCCACCTATGTTGACCATAAGTCACTCTGACCCCTCATGTACAGGACATAATCCATTTACATACATATAAGAGGGATGGGCAGACCAACATTTCATGTAACATTTAGAAATAAGGAATTGAAATGTGATTAAATGAAAAAGGAAGGGATATAAAAATATACATCTGCTAAAAAAAAAGAAATAAGGTAATAAGGCCATACTGTACTTTAAAAACACAAATTCTCAAAGTAAAATATAAATAATGGAAATATAGATATGAAATAATATATAGAACTATTGTTTGCAAAAGATTGGATATACCTTAGAAATCCAATAGTTACTTTGGAAATCAGAATAAATATAGAGATGTTTAACTTATTATAGTAAAGAAGTATCAAAAACACTTTCAAAATTTTTGCAAGAAGGGTAATAGAAATATATGCACCAGAAAGAACAAAAACAGTAAATTGAACAATGAGTATTATGAATAATTAAAAAAAATATATATACCAAAATAATAAAAAAATAGAAATACCAAAAATAGTTTATATGGCTTTTCTTTAATAAGACAATTTATTTAATATTTCCAATGGCCAAAATGTAAAAGCATAACGGAAAACTTCATATATTTGCCCATCATTCAAGACAAGCAATAGAAAAATAGTGCGAGTCTAACAGAAATATTAGCATTATGTGCTTAATGAACATCTTTTTAATAAAGTGATAAAGAAAAACTGGAACAATAGCTACATTTGTAATATTAAAAAAACAAATAGAATACAGAGTTGACCAATTATAAATTAGCCCTGTTATTTGCATAAAATAGTACCCCAAAATGAAGATTAATGGTAAGGAGATTTATTTAAATGACTTTAATCTATCAATATATATATATATATATTGTTAAAAGGAGGTTACCTTGATAACAGTTTGAGAATGTTGATTGTTATTGGGATTGTCTAAGTGTTGACTGGTTTTTAACGATTTTATATTTATATGTAAACACATAAATATAAAATATGCATAATTAACTAGGGAAAAATGTTTAGCATTGATATTATTAAAGAGACACCAATTAAAATCCACAAACCCATGCTGAACCTAATAATCAACAATTGCTTTTCTGTTTAACTTTACTTTCATGGTGGATAAAAACTATTGTTTGTGTGAAAGTTTATGATAATGGCACTTTAGTAGTAATTTTATATTGGACTATTTCTTTTAATGTAATATTAATTGTTAAATGTCTTTAGAAAAATTCAAACTTTATTTAAACTTTTTAATAAGGTATTTATTTATATAAGAGCATTGTTAAGTATATTTTCAGCTGTTAATAAACACAAGTTAGTAATATAACACAATGCTTTGAGCAATATTATTTTCCTCTCTTTTTTAGGTATGGCTGACTTAACAAGTGAAAGGAGTAGTGAGGAACTCAAAATTGGATCTTTATATTCATGCATAATGAGTATAATATGGTACTTTAACCAACCAAGCTATTCTGTCAAAGGCAATAGTCAATAAAAGTTTCATAAACTTACCTAGGAGAGTGCTTATGATTTCTCCATTTAGCTTCCAAATATTATGATTTATCACATTAGATGTCTTATGAGGTTTATTTGCCATTGTCACATGAGCAGTTTCTTTAAATTTTTTTCTTTATACTTTTTCCTATAATAATCATTTTTGTCTTTTTCCAGTCAGAAATATGTTCATTGGTACATATATAGTCTGTTATTTGAGTTGCATCTATTTTTGGTTTCTAATCATCAGATTGTGCTCTTTTAATTGCTTTTCAATTGAGAGATTGATTTTACCAAGATATACTCTTCCACATTCACATGGTATTATGTAGATAGTTTTTATTCTTTAGCATTTTAAGTTTAGGTTTTGTCAATGTCAGGATTTCTCATAGTGGGCTATAGCTTATATTTTCTTAATTGCAGATTTTCTTTAGTCTATCTGCTATCTCTGGTATGGATACATTACAGTACCAATATTTTTTCTTTTGATGTTTCTTTTTGTTGTCTATTTAAAGTTTTCTTAATGACAGCTGATGGATCACCATTTTTCATGAGAGTTCATTCTATGGAGATCTTTTCCCCCTAAATCACTGGTTTCTGAACAAACTTCTTTTTCTCTGATCCATAGGTATAGTATAAATCCACCTTTTGTGTTTCTGGCATAAAAGGACCATATGTGCTAAGTATTTTCGTTTGTGTGTATGCAGGTAGGGTCTGTAAACTATAGTTTGATTTTGCATAAAGGAGTCTTGTCACAAAAACATCTAAAAATATTAATTTTGTTCAGATTCTATTAGAAAATTTAACTAAAGAAGATATGTTGATGTGTGTTGAGAAAGTCTGTAATAGTGCTTCCCCAAATGTAACATCAACATAGAAAAGGTAACCCTTAGGTAGCTGTACAAAAGTAATTAAGGTTGTGGTTTCAAATTCTTCCATGCAAATAGTACTAATCATAGCTGTTTTTTGATTGTGTTGGAAATGATTTATTAAATCAGAATTTGTAAAAAAAAAAAATGTTGATTTTTATTTTATATTGAAATTTTTTGTATGAGATAATTTTTTAAAATATAGGCAATGTGTCACATGACTTTCTATCTTTCTTAATTTTTCATTTTTACCCACCCCCCTCACTAAATAATTAGAAAAAAACAGTATAAATAAGTTTCACATTTTTATAAACTATTTTTATTTGTAAATACATCTGCCATAGATTAAAAAGTTCCATCGATTTATTTTTTAAAAAATTAAGATTTGCAATGTAAATGACAAACGTTTCATAAACAGGAATGAGACAAAATAACTGGAGCAGTAAAGTGATATTTATTGGCATGGTGTGAGATCAGTGTTTGTGTTAAAAAATTCACCTGATTACCATTTCCTATGCTTATGAAAACTGTTATTAATAATAGCAAACTCTCGATATAGTAGTGTCACCCAGTGCAAGCCTTAGTAATCAATGGATGATGGAAGGTTTGTGCATAAAATGCCCATCTAGTGCTATTCATCCAATAAGCCTAGACTAAGTTCTAGCTCATGGATTTCATCAATGAGGAGCTTTGGATCTGAGGGCATTGCACCTAGATCTAAGGATCGAATGCAACCCTTCAGTAGCCACCTTTTACTTATTTAGTTAACTATAAAGCTAGGAGCTCAAGATGAAATCACCTTAATGTCTTCAACTCAAGCTCATTTGATTCCATATGCATGTAGATCTGAATCCAGTTCAGCATCTTATACATTTTGATGTCCTTGGTTTATCAAAAACCACAGTCACCATTATTCCATAGGCAATAATGGTATAAAACCAACAAAATATCACATGATCACCATTTCCTATGCTTACACAAGCTGTTATTAACAGTAACAAACTCTCCGTACAGTAGCGCCACATAGTGCACACCTGCAACAGAAAGGTCCATGCATAAAATCCCCATCTAGTGCTTACTCATCTAATCTCCCCAGATTAGTTTTTAGCTTGTGACTTTTATCAGTGAGGAGCTTTTGATAAACCAAAGACACCAAAATGTATAGATTCTGAACTGGATTCAGATCTATATGACCATACAAGCAAATGAGTTTGGGTTAAAGACATTAAGGTGTTTTCATCTTGAGCTCCTAGTTTTATAGTTAACTAAATACGTAAAAGGGCTCTGAAAAGTTGCATTAGATTCTTAGATCTAGTTGCAGTACTCTTAGATTTAAATCCCATCACTAATGAAATCCATAAGCTAGAAACTAGTCTGGGGATATTGTATGAGTAGGCACTAGATGAGGATTTTATGCACAAATCTTTCTGCATCCATTGATTACTAAGGGTTGCACTGGGTGGTACTATTGTATAGATAGTTTGATACTGTTGAAAAATTCTTTGTTAAAAATGAGGTTGAAAAATGTTCAGTTAAAACAATAAAAAATATTTAGCCATTTCTTATAGAGAAAAAAAAGACAATGATTGGACTTTAAGTGTGTAATGGTAAAAAAAGAAAAAGAAAGACATGTTAGAAGAGACATCATGGAAGATGAGAAATGAAAAAAAAAATTGTCTGAAAACTTAAAGTGAATATAGCTGTAAGTGATTGAAAAATACCCAAATGAATAGAAATCATAAATATTGACTTATTTTTTTGGCATATGACTAATGGTAATAAATATTAAAAATCTATTATTGAAGAAATGTGGAAACATATTGAAAGGTAAAAAAAGTTATGTTTAGTATTAGAAGACATATGAATGCCTGAAAATTTCAGATTTTCTACTTAATAGTTATCCATTAGATAAAATGCTGGGCTTGACCTGGTATTTTTAATCTAATGCTTGAATATGCTGGCACCTCACTGAGGAAGCCAGTAGCAGAAACTGGTCTGGGATTGGGAATATTCTGCAAAGCTTGTTAAGAGCTTATTTGCAAGCTCTATTACGAAATGAATGAAAAACATGCTGTATAAAGTTATATAGAATTTACCTTTGAGTAGAAAATATATGAACAATTAATATATTTGAAAATTTATCTTTAGTGAAGTAGTTAATAAGAATATCATGTTCAGTATGGTGAATGGATCAAAAAAAGAGAACAATCATGTTTGTTATGGATGGATAACATTATGGAATAGATAGGACTGACACTTTTGGAGGCGTACAGGAAAACAGGAGAGAATGATCTGGAGGCAGCTTATCACTGACATCCATTTGTTGAATTGATGGATCAGGTGGATGATGAGGATGATAAAAGTAGTTAATGTATTTTCACTTAATAAACTTGTTAAATTTGATAGTGCTATAATTTACTACAATACACATCCAACTTTACTGCTACAATATTTGTGAGGGCAAACATTTTTTTAAAGCAATAAATAAAAACACAACTTTTTATTAAGTTGAAGATAAGTGCTACTGGAAGCACTTGGATAAGAATATCAGAAAGTCATGTGATTTGTTATTAATATTAACTTACAGGCGTTATTTTTCTTCAATTGTATTTTTACAAATATTCACTAAATTCTATTTTTTAAATTTTGGTCGGCTAGTTTTTATTTTTAAAAGTATATTCCTTTTGGTTTTTTCAACATCATATTTCTTTCAAAATACTTTTTAAATACACATTTAATTTAAAATCAAAAGTTTATTATAATACTGGTGCCATAATATTTTATTTACAGTTCGTTGAAAGTAAGCAAGCTTTATTGAAGTAAAAATGAAAAATCATGTTATACTTAGATGATAGTTCATATTCTTGAAAATTCTTTTGTTTGTAATTAAATTAACATCTAAAAAAAGTTCAATAATTAATTTCTAATTTTGTTTAACTAATGAATCATTTTTAATATTAAAAGTAAAAAATATAAATTACCTATTTTTAATGTTGTGATATATTAGCAGTAGTAATTATAGTGTGATTTATAAAAAATAGTAATACAATCATTTAACTATCTTAAAATAATCGATGTCTTTCAGATGCTGATTTAGTATGTGATCTGTCTGTCATAAGTTTTATGATTTAGTACATCATAATGCATGATAATATTCTTTGATAAATGGCATGCACTCTCATTTGAAGATCTCATCAGACAAATAATTTACAATAAAAACTGTAGAGCCAAGTATAAAGGTTACTGGGTATTTGATTTGAAGTAAAATATATAACTAACACCACTTCTAGTTTTTATTATTGAAAGTTTGCTTCTAGTTCAATGATACACTCTGATAAATGGATAGCTTACATAGACATGAATGCAAGTGAATTCTGTCACTCCATTAAACATCACCATGAATGTTACATGGACATAATAACAGATTTTAAAACTTAGTCCATTTAAGGCTCTTGGCTTGAAGCCAATTGCAAATTATTAAAGAAAATAATATATATATATATATATTGACAACTTTGCACTCACTTGAATAATTTATTTTGGTAGTTGTGTACTTGGGCCAATGTGGCCACTAGATGGTGGTGTTTCTCTGCAAAGGCACAGAAATGTGCCATTTACACAGCCCAACTTACAGCCTATAGAACAGTTCTGTTCATATTAGCAATTAGCAGGCCTAAATGGCATTATACACAAATATTACAGTCTGCTGATGTGCTTCACATCACTATGTAAATAGCACACACTTCACAGATCACTACCATAAGATGTGAGGGTTTATGGAATTCAATTGGCCATAAGTGTTTTAATGTGCATTTGAAGTAACAATCTTACAACTTACCTGATGTACTATTACATACTAATAATTGTAAGTCTGTCACTGCATTTCCCTACACATCTTGGAAGGTGGAAAGAATTGCAAAAGGGTAGGTCCCATAACCATTTCATATAAGTCACGTGAAAAGGCACATTTGTGGGAGAACAGCTACGAGAATAATATTTGCTCAGAGTAGCACATGTATTGGCCGATCCTTTGGATCAGCAAAACCATCAGACGCCCCCATATTACAACACTATGTGCTGAAAGCTTGGTTTACTCAGACACATCAGACCCCCTCCCTGTACATGCCAGCACTATGCACTGAAATGTATAATGTAATTAAAAAATGTAATTTAGAAAATAATGTTGGTTTGTAAATTATTTAAAAATACTTTGAAAAATATGTCGGAGAATAGAAAGCAAAAAATTATCACCCTGGTAATGTTATATTTCATTATTTTTGCAAGCAACAACGCCCGCCGTCAAGCAGCCACATGAGCCCAAGCACACAAAAACCTTTATTTCAAGACAAAATATGATTTAAGACTTATTTACTACATTCTCAGATATTATTAAAAATATTTGCCTACGTGAAATTATTACTAGTAGGATATTAGATTCGTCATACTTATTACCACTCATTACTTTGTTATGGATTACTTTATTTTTATTGTTTTGCAATTATTTTGGGAGTAAATAAATACATACATTAAGGTTCTTATGGATTACTTTTTTTTTTATTGCTTCATTTGCTAATTCTTGACTTCCATTTATAGCAATGGATTGTGAAACTTGAGGTAGATTACGTACAAAATCAGTGTAATATATTATGTTATTGTAATCTAGTTTAGAATAAACTATTTTTATCGAATGACAGAGTTTGAAGTAAAGGATTAGAAATTAACATCCCTAATCTTTTTTTTTTTTAGTTAATCATCATATCAGCTAAAATTATAGCAGCCAATAATATTTTCAACGAATTACAGTGGAATTTATTTCTCATTATTGTGTCCTGCTTTTAAATAAGATCAGCAATCTTAGAGTAATAATTACCAATAGAATCATTGTTAGTAAGAGTAATATTAACAATCATAAGTAATCATTTCCAACAGACATTAACAAATTAATTCCAATACGGAAACAAAGTTATCATAACTTGATTGCATGATGGCAATTAAGCAATGTGAACTTAGTTATAGAAACATCACATGATCACCACTTCTTATGCTTGCTTATAACTGTTATTAAAATTGGCAAAACTCACTATACGTATTGCCACACACAGCAAGCTAGAGTAATCAATGGATGCCAGAAGGCTTGTGCATAAAATCCCCATCTAGTGCCTACTCATCCAATATCCCCAGACTAGTTTCTGGCTTGTGGCCTTCGTCAGTTATATCTGACAACAAACACTGTTAACATAATTATACATAAGAAAAGCAAATCATGTGGATATAGTTAAACATATTATATCCTGCTAGCAGTAAACTTGGTATTAAAACTGATTTTAATTGACTTCAAAACAATAGATAAACACAAGCTTAAGTTGGTTATATCCTGGCAATCAAACGTTATTTTTTAAATTAAGACCGAGTTGTTCTCATATTCTTAACTTTTGTTTCAAATGAAAAATTGGCTATAATGATATTACATATATAATAATTCAGTATTTATTATAAATAAAGATTAATAACTATATTGTAAATGTATTATTTCCAAATGTAACATATACTATATTTAAGTTAATTCTCAAAACATGCACTTTTAAAAACTTTACTTTGCAGCATTTCTACTCTTCTTCAGAGATAATTATTGTAAGCATGAGTAATCAACAGACATCTTGATGGTAGTTTTATATTCACATTTCTAGTCAATGACCTTCATTAATGAGAACATCTAATTTTCATTGATTATTTAAGGTCTGGAGGAACAAATAGGCTGAATTGCTATTTCTGAAAGTATATATAGTGAATGTAAGCTGAGAATATTTTGTTGGTATAATTGCTAGATCAGCAAAATTATCTAAATATATTGGCTAACTATAATTATTCTCATTATCAATAATAACTATAGTTGCTAGCAATTATTGTATTGGCCTGCTGCATCTACAAACTGTGGCTGAAATGGTTGTAGTAACTGGAGATTTTTCACATCGTTGAGAAATTCTCAAGCAGGATTTCACTTATTTTAAATATATAGTTAGCTATATATTATCAGCCAATAAATTTAGATCCATAATCTTGGCTGGAGATAAAATTCTATATAATCAGAACTTGACGGAAGAGTATCTCTAATTTAAAAATACAGACGTCAAATTATTTGAATTATTATACTGTATAATTGAATTATTATATTTATAAATGTGATTAATTTATTATATACTGTATTCCTATTTGTTTTTACAAAATATTATGCATTTCAATATTAAAACCATAGTATTGGTATATGCCATTTAAATGTTTGATATATTAAAATAAAATTTTTCATAAACGTAAAATATAAACATCAAAATTTGGGAGTAAATTAGATAGAAGTTTCAGCTTTGATGTAATTATGCAACCGCCAATTAGAACAGATAGGCATACTGAATCGTTTTAGCATGTAATTAATAATAACATTTGTCTATTCACATATCAGTTTGATTATTCAGTTAAAAGTAGGTCAATCTTTAAGCTTAACATAATTAAGGCAAATTGGTTAGTGTTATTTACTTTATCATACAACTCAGCTTGACCTTTTATTTTAATTGGTCATTGCCTAGTTACATTATAGCCAAAGACATTATCTGGTTTATTACACAGAAGATTTTCCATTATAATTTCATTATATATATATATATGCTGATTATTACATAAAAAATATGACAAATATTTTACTCTGGTTAGTTCCAAAAGTAAATGGTGAACCCATGGTTTACTTTTAAATTATATAATACTATCATTCTTAGAAAGTACTGTATTCAAAAATAAATATAACCACATATATGGTATTACAAATAATGTATCATTTGTATCTTTTTATAAAAATAAACAATTCCATTGAATAATTAGGAAGACATTTGGCTCATGAAAATTTAGATTCTTTTTCCTTTTTGGCAGTCTAAAAAGTTTGTAGATTCTCAAATAAACATTAATATGGTTCTTATATATAGTCAAAAGTGTCAATGTGTATTTTAGAAGCATGCTCATATAGTTTATCATATCAGTGGTGTGATGAACCCAGGAGAGCTAAAGGTTCCTAGATTGAAACTCAGCTTATCATTTCTGATGCAAAAATGTTATATGACCTCTTGTGCAACTATTTGGTTATTTTAATGTTGCTTTAGCAACATTAATGCAAAACATATGAACTGGTTCTAAATATGTAAATAAAACAAGAATTTGAAAAACTAGTTGCTGAAGAGGTGGTTGACAAAAGAAAAGTATCTGAAAATGCACCTTTGCCTATAAATTAAATGATATCCAGATGATGGAAGAAGTTATTTTAAAATCACAGATATAACAATGATTTTATTATTATACTTATAGATATGCTGAATTTAACACATATATGTATGTATTCAAAAAATTGTTTCAAAAAGGTGTATACCTTTTATTAAAGAATGACATTTATATTCTTATTGGAATTATTTATTGCTAAAATTTATTATTACACAGAAAAGTACCTTTATCTATTACATTTGAAATTTAAGGTAACAATATCCATAAATAATAAGAGATGAATATATAAAACTAAATCAATAGAATATTTTTAAATAAAGATATGGGATGATCTCTATGGTCACAGTTCCAAATTACATTAACTTTATTATTTATATTTAATTCTTTTATAATACACATCAAATTAATCATCTTCTGATTAATCAAAATATACACAGAGGCAAAACTCTCCATACAGTAGCGCCACTCAGTGCAAGCCAGAGTAATCAATGGATGTAGGAAAGTTTGTGAATAAAATTCTTATCTAGTGCCTACTCGTTCAATATCGTCACTAAATAGGGATTTTATGCACACACATTCCTGCATCCATTGATTACTCTGGCTTGCACTGAGTGGCGCTACTGTATAGAGAGTTTTACCTCTAGGTAAACAGCTAATGTAAGTATAAAAAATGATGATCATGTGATGTTTAAGTGATTAAAATATATATATTAATTCCCTTTTGGTTATAAATAACACTTATAACTCCTTTCTAATTTCAAAAAGTGTTACTTAACTAGCATATAGCTGTCAAGCATTGGCGGTCGAGAGGTCAGCGACAGCCGCTTTACAAGCAGTTGTCCCGTGTTAGCGGTTCGCTTCCGGCTGATACTATGACACATGAGAAAAAAAAAACTAGCATATAGCTGTAGAGCACGTGTGTGAAAATACAGGAATACCACAGTGAATCATTAAAACTATTAAATGAATAAGTATAAATCTACTGACGTAAACAAAAGTTACATTTATTTAAAAAATTTGGATTTAAAAAAAATCCAAGATAAAATATAATTGAACAATACATATAAAAAATTCACCAATTAAATAATTACTAAAAAGTAAAAGATAACTGCGAGTTCAGTATTCACAGACAAAATGATAACTTTCCACAAAAGTGAATGTTGTACTATATTATAATTATGTTTTCATCTGTCTAATCCAGATTAATCTAGGATCTTTACTCTCTAAGAATACTCATTTACCAACCATTATTGAACGTTACTGGCGTATTCTGAGTTGTCTATCTGCAAGAAAAATTCTCAGTTTATTTATGATCTAAAAAAATTTAAGGTTCAGCCAATCTGCATTTAGATATCAGTAATTGAATACGCTGGGTAAATACATCATATCATTATAACACTCTTCACATAAATACCAGAGAAGGGTGGGAAGATAATTTTACAAAATCTTAACCCTTAAGTGCTGATGTAGATATTTTAATGTAAATTTTGAAAATTATTTTTTTGCATTTATAAAAAAAAAAAAAAGCGATATTTAGATACAGAGGATTTATTGAACAAATAAGTTTTTTTTTTTTCTCATATGTCATAGCATCGGCCGGGACGCGAACCCACAACTATCTGCAACCAACTACTTGCTTGCAAGGCGGCTGCGATGACCTCTCGGCTAACAACGCTTGCACAAATAATTTATAATTACACATAAAGTGTTATCTTCCCGGTGACTAAAATATATATTTTTAAAAAAATTATATTTAGAATTTTTTTCTTTCCAGTAAAGTTTTCATTCTTTCCATTTTTATACAAAATAAAAACGGATCTATTCTTAGGATGGAGTGAATAGGATAGTCAAACAAACGTTTAGAAAATTATTTATTTATTTGTTTTTACAGGGACGTAATAATAAAAATAACTTGAAGTTTATCATTCGAGTTTCAAATAATAATTAAAAAATCTTTAAATCTTTTTTTTTTTAAACTGCATTCTATGACAATTAAAAAAAAAGAATAAATGACTTGGAAATAAGTGAAACTAATCACACTTAAAAATTATCATTAACCACTTTTCTCAATCAATATATTAGTTATGCAGCAACATTCAAAGAACTAAGCCATCACCAGATTTTTCAAGCAACAGATGGCACTAGGTCTGTGTGAAAGTATAGTCTCGCTTAGATTACTAATCAATATGTCAGCCTTAATAAAAGTGGGAGTATAAAACATATTTAAATTATGATTATTAACATTTAATTTATTCATTAAAACATCACGTGGTAGGTACGAGGTGGCTGTTGGAGGGTTGCATTGGATTCTAGGATCTAGATGCAGTGCTCTCAACTCCAAGGCTAATCACTGATAAAAGCCACAAATTAGAAACTAGTTTGGGAATATTTATGAGTTGGCAGTAGATAGGGATTTTATAAATGTTCTTGCATCCATTGATTACTGGGGATTTGCACTTGGTGGGTACTGTATGGAGAGAGTGATAATTTATGATAATAACAAGGAAAGTAGTTTACTGTTTAAGGCGTGAATAAGATCATTAGCAACAAGGGAATATACACATAAATGGAGAAGTGTGGGTGATTTAGTCTGCACATTATGTAGGGAAGGCATAGAAAATATTAGGCATTTGTTAATTAAATGTAAATGCTTACAAGCAGAAAGGGTGCTAATAATGAAGTTGTGAGAGAATAAATATAAACAAAATGATTCTAAAGAAAGTGGCTCTTGGTTTTTTATGCTGGGTTTGGAAAAAGATAAGGGGGATTTAGATATAAAGGCCATGGAATATACAAAGATAATGTTGTGGAAATAGGATGGAGCAAGATAGAGAAAAATATGAGAAAAACCTAGGCTGGGGAATGGAAAGGGAAAGTAAGGTAAAGTGACTAGCAGGTCTTTCTGGGCATAGTGGCTGAGAGATTCTTGACTACGAGAAAGGAGAAACCATAGTACATCATACCGCATTGAATACTGTTATTAAATTACTCATCAATTGACAAAATTATTTATCCAGTCATTTTTCATCTTTTGAATATTAATTGTTCTACCACAAAATATAAAACTTACCAAGATATTGGCACTTTAATATATAAACTTATTATAATTTTTATGGTAATCAAGAGGAATATAATACTTTCACTGCAAAATTTGCACCCTATTAGGCAATTTGGAGTTGTTGAAGTGTGGAGTTGTGCCCAGAAGCCCTGTTGGGACCTCCAACCCTATATCAGTAAAATCTTTGGTCCTGCTTCAAAATCCATAGTGTAAAGTACTTTACAGAATAAGTCTACTTTTCTCAATAGCTGGAGAATATAGAAAAGATGGTATTGTAAATATATTAATGTCTTTCCATGTGTTCTTCTTATATGGAGATCATTACTAGTAAGTACTGAAATGATATGTGTAAATTAGTAATATATCTTTTTTATCATATAAAACTTAGAATGAACTTTAATAAGAGCTAAAAGATAGAAGAACAAGAAACATAACAGGAGATATATAAAACGACTATAGTTTGATACCAGCACAAAAATTTAAAATGTTATCAGGTAGAACAATGATAAAAATAAAACTAAACATGCTATACTGTTATATTTTTTATGTGAAATTACTTCTTGGAGAAATTCTTTGTTTTTTTTTTAATTTTGTAAAAAATTCTAAACAATATAAGAATTTTTTTTAAATCATCAGTAGATCTGTTTTGTACCTTTAAACATATTACTTCTTTTTTATGACAACACATTATTTATTAAAGAAACCATTTTTTCATCTGGTATAGAAGTATCAAGATGCCAAGAATATATTTACTTCAGTATTAAGATGTTCTTTGCTAATAAGAGACTTCTTTGCAATAGAGGAAAGCGTTGTCATTTTTCTACATACATAAAGTTTTTTTTTGTTCCCAAATTTTTACCATAGAAGCCCAAATGCTCACTGAAAATACAATTTCAGCAAATATCATGACAATATTTATTACTTGGTTACAATCTTTTTATTGATCTTACTTACAGGCTCAACACTGGATCAAATATATGTTTCTAGAATTTGACCACATAACATCTGCTTGTCTGAAGTTTTCTTTCTATGGATCTAGATAAGAAATACCATTTTCATTAAAAAAAATTTAATTCTCCATTCACTTCTTTGATGTTTTTTTAGCAAAGCCTTCATTCCTTGAGGTATAAATTTACATTTTTTTTTACGCTTCAGAATATCTGCTGCACAGATTTTGTTCTTCGTTGTGATCAAAATCACTTTATTAAAAAGACTATATTACCCATGTAAAAACTGTAAATACATTTCACCTCAGTGATTACCAAGTCTGATTTTATCATTTCTGGATGTTATTACAAAGACAAATACAAAACCATGGTCAGGGGTTTGGGGGAAGGGGGGTTCCTGACAGAGATATTTGAAATGCTGGATTTGGCTAAGCATTTATCACAAAGCTTGTTGAGGAATTGGCAATCCTCATTGTTTATGATTTTTAAGGCATCAAAAATAAAATGAATTCTTTCAACTTTACCACACTGACAAAAATCTGATACCATGTAATAGCTTTTTGCATTCTATTCCTGAAAAGTCATAATTTGTTTTAGTTATGTTATAAAAACTGTATATATATAAAAACATTTGTAAAGTTTTCAAAAGTACATTATCATTGGTTAGAAGACATTTGGCTGAAATGTGCACACCATAACTTAACATTAACAAAGCCCCTTCATAGCTCCAATTTTTAATCACCCACCTTTTCATTTAATACCATCAATATTTGTGCTATAGTTATCTCCATATCATTTTGATCATTGTTTTGCGATTTGTTATGAAACAAAGGCATTGGTCAAAGTCTCCGTTGTCCTATCAGGAACATTATAAGTATCCAAAATTTGACTTGTATTCATTGATCAGGAATGGGAATTTTTTTTTTTTTAAATGTCATAGCATCAGCCGGGACGCGAACCCGCAACCCGGGCAATTGCCTGCAAGTGCAAGACAGTAGCACTGACCTCTCGACCACCAATGCAAGACTAGGAATGTGAAATTGAATTTGTGAAAGATAGCATTTTAACATGTTTTTTGTTCAGAGTATGGAGTAATTGTCATAAAGTTTACCACTTAGGTCTTCGACTAGTTCAGATTTGGCCATCGGAGAAATTGCATGCAAAGTCATAACTTCATATCATGTGACACAAAATTTCAATTAAAAAAAAAATTGATACAGTTTTGATAAAGAACCAGATCTCTTGAAACATGATAAATTGTTTAAAATAAAGGATGACTTCTCTAGAATCAATGAGAAATTCCAATTTGGCTGTTTCCCTTTTTTAAAAATACTTAAAAAACTAATTATGATGTTATATCTGAAACAATTCCCACTCTGTATATTTGAGATTGCAAATGATTTTTATTATCTGACCTATCTGTCTGCACCGTGGTGAACTTCAGAGGATAAAGATTAAATTTTAGTCAGTTCGTACAAAGCTTTTTTTAAAAAGGGTAATCCTGTTCAAGTTCTTTGGCAAATAGAACCTCCGCCCTTGGGGGGGGGGGGGCATTACTAAAGTAAATAAAAATTGTAAAAATATAAATATCAAAATATTTGCTAAAGTAAAATCCAGAAATAAATAAAAACTATTAGTCCCATCTTTATAAGCTGTGACTGTTGGCTTAAATAAATAAATTAAATATCATTATTGGCGCACACAAAAGCTTTCATATATTGTTACATGCCATTATTGTATGTTGATGCAAATATAAACAATCATAGCTATTGAGATGTGAAGCACTAAACATCCTGGTCTTTAAAGTCTTTAAAAGGCAAATTTAATCTTACAATAAATTTAATATCTGATAACTACCAAAATTATGATATTAATATGTACAAGACAATTTTGCATTTTAGACAGGACAATTAATTTTAGCTAATTGTGATTCAACTCTAGATCTAATTTTAAATTGGGTAAAATAACAAATATAGGTGCATTACTAGACAAGGATAATCCTGGTCAGATTAGATTATGTAGTAACTCTATTAATAACATCACATGATCACCATTTCTTATGCTTGCTTATAACTGTTATTAAAACAGGCATAACTCTCCATGCGTATTGCCACTCAGTGTAAGCCAGAGTAATCAATGGATGCCAGAAGGCTTGTGCATAAAATCCCCATCTAATGCCTATTCATCCAATATCCCCAGACTAGTTTCTGCCTTGTGATCTTTGTCAGTGAGGAGCCTTGGATCTGAGAGCACTGCACATAGATCTTAGGATCTAATGTAACCCTCCAGCAGCCATCTTTTATCTCTACTTAACCACAAAACTATGAGTCTTAAATTGAAAACACAATATTTTCAATCCAAGCTCATTAGCTTATATAGTCATATAGGTCTGAACTCAGTTCAGTACCTATACATTTTGGTGTCTTCGGTTCTTTAATAACCATAGCCACTACTACCCTATTAGGCAGGATTAGTTTTAAGCCAATAAACATGACATGATTACCATTTCTTATGCTTGCTTATAACTGTTATTAAAACAAGCAAAATTCTCCATACAGTATTGCCACTCAGTGCAAGCCAGAGTAATCAATAGAAACTAGTCTGGGGATATTGGATGAGTAGGCACTAGATGGGAATTTTATACTCAAGCCTTCTGGCATCCATTGATTACTCTGGCTTGCACTGAGTGGCAATACTGTATGGAGAGTTTTGCCTGTTTTGTTTAACTCTATTAACATTCATATTAATAATGGGTCAGCTTACAGTATATTTACTACAGGTACTATATTTATATAAAACGATAAATAATCAATTAAATACTGCCTCAGTATTCCTCGATCATGATAAATCCTGCCATTTTAAAACTTATGGAAACAATATTAATAAATAGATTCAAAGATAATATAACAAATAGACAATTCAAGATAATATAACAAATAGACAATTCATGGAAAATCACGTGATAACAAACTACTACATCACTTTACAATAGAAAAGGATTACTACGTAATTGAAAGCACTACTGATTAATTAAAATATATATTTTATCGTTTTTACCGTTAAAACTATTTGGAACTTATATATATATTACACACATGTGGAAGTATATGTTCTCCAATTTAAAATTAATAACAGTTGTTCCAGATAGAATTTCTTTGAATACTAATTTTCAAAATAATATTAGACTTTTAAATTTATTATATCGAAATTTAGATAAAATTTTCATCACTAAGCAACAGTTTTTGAGAAAAATAAAAGGTAAAATGATTAAAATTAATTTGCAATTATAAATAATTTAAAATACTATACCTTCATAGTGTCAAAGGGGTGACCAATTACCAAGCCAGCACATCCTGAAGAAATAAATAAGAAAATTGATATAAAAATTCAAATGATAAATAATACTATGATTATATATTCAGTATATACTATTAAAGAAGTAAAAAAAAATCATAAGTATGGTGCATTATTTATTTTACATCTATTTGGCCTTTTTTTTTTTTTTTTTTTAGAAAAGGTTATAAAGATATGTTTGGTTAAAATAAATTTCAAATCATTTAAAAATATATAAAATCTGGATATATATAATAAAGAGCAAATATCTCTAAACAAGCTTATTTTATCACCATCTATTGTTTATTCTTTTATGATAAATGCTCTAAGAGAAAGCATTCAATGAGGACATCAGATTCGTAAATATCAACTCTAACCAAGCATTTATGTAATACTTAACTATTAAGAAGAAGATCTGAAACTTTCAGACATCTAATGTCTTCAAATTCAGCTCTCCAACTAAAATAGCTATATGGGCTTGAACTAAATTCAGATAATCCATACATTAATAGCCATAGCAATTTAATACAGCCGAAGCTTCAATAGCTAAAAGTATAATAGTAATAAAACTAAGTGATAAATCTCATGACCTATATAGCTTGTAATTACCAATATGTAATAAAGAACAAATATTTCTAATCGAGCTTACTTTATTGTTTTTTTTATTTATTACTTTTTTTTTTTTTTTACCATAAAATGCTATAAGAGAAAGCATTCAAATAATAAAATAAGCTTGTTTAGAAATATTTGCTCTTTAGTACATATTGGTAATCACAAGCTATATAGGTTATGTGATTTACCACTTGGTTTTATTAACATATATATATTATAACGTTTTCCATCTTACTAGACCTCTATATGCAATATAAATGCACGAGTTGATCAAGTTATGTCAAAATAAGGAAGTTGTATTTCTATTTCCCAAAAAACAACTATATTTCCCAATCAACGCAGCCTAAGAATTGTTATAAATTGTGTTATTGACGAAATCAGCTTTTAATTTATTTGATCTGGGCGCCAGGATTCATAAGAATCCACTAAAATCTGTCACCATCATGTCTCGCAAATTAAAAAGAAAAAATGCTTTTAAAGAATCGGTATTAGATTTTACCGTAACGAAAATTATTTTTTGAATATATTATTTTTTTTGGAACTTATTCATAACATATTGGCAGAGGTAAATTACGTTTTAAAATCTTACTACACTAATAATAAATGAATAGTAATAAATTTAATAATAATTAATAACTATTATTAATAACGCACAATGAAAAAGATTGATAAAAGTAAAATCTCTTTTATTCTAACAAACTGAAATATTTAACGTTAAATTGTTAATTAAATAAACTGGAAAGAACACACAGTAATTCGGATATAAATCAATTAATAAAAAAACAATTTCACAATTACAGTTCACTTCCAAATTTCTTCTAGAAAGTTCCTAAAATGAATGTCCCTTGCACAAGAAAATTAATGTCTCTATCGGGATTGTTTAAACATATTTTTAAAAATTGTTTGCAAACGTTTAATTTTGTCACAATCGGGAATAATGAATCATAGCTTACCGGTAAGTTTTGTGAATTCATGAAGATTGTAGCTTACTATGCATAGTTTTTTGGGTTAGAATTGAGCTCGGCCTTTGATTATTAGTTGATCTTGTAGTCTGTTCTGAAGGCTAGTCGCATAGGCTTTTCTAGTATCCATCTTCTTAATGATGTCAGCTAAAGCCCCGGTCTACTCCTGCATGAAGGATTATTTCATCGTGAAGTGGTCTTGGATTTAATAATCCAAAACCAGCCAAAGGAAAAAACAGAAAAACAAGACGTTCCTCAAACTGGTCTCTGCCTTTTTATACTAGAGGTCCAGTTTTCAGACTTCTGCGCATATCTTTTGTTTGTCAAAATATACGTTGATAATCTTGTACATTCTTTATAAAATTTACGTTATAAAGTTCTCTTTTTTATCAAGTTTTTCGGCTATCTTTAATTAGCTAAAATATTTTTCTTTTAGCTTTTTACTTTTGGAATTATTTTAATTTATCTGGATTAGTAATTTGTGTGTCTTTTGTTCTCTCCAATTTTAACTTTTATTTTTAATTACATAAAAAAAAATATGAAAGACAATTTTAATTTTCACTGTACGTTTTTAAAAAAAATAAATTATACCAATAAAAAAAAATTAAGTTTACTCTTTTTTTTTTTTAGTTTTTACCAAATGCCAATACGTATATTTGTACCATATATAAATAAACGGTACAATATATAATAACAATTCTGATGAAGGCTTTAAATTAATTGAAATTGTCAGCAACTAAAGCTATAAGAAAACATATTCAAGCATGTAATATTGAATATTTTAGATTTTGAATTCATGGTATAAACTACACAAAAATATTAGATTTATAAAAATAGAAACCATAAACATGATATCTTAGCAATTTTTTAAGTCATTGCCAATTATAGTTTTGCATTTTTGATTTTTAAAATGTAAAAAACAAAAAAATTAAATTCTGTGTCTCATCCGCCTAAATCACCAACAATCATAAAAGCTCACATTAACTTGATTTTAATTTAATATCATTATATATTTCTCTTCCCAATTTCAGTCACTCTATTAAGACAAGCATTCTATGATTCCAATCCACTGATTGTCTTTCATAGTTTTTCTATATTTTCAGAGACACTTTAACCTTTAAAGAATTTCCATTTCTTCTCTCATTGTTGTCTTGTGCTCATTATTCTTTTTTTATTATTCTATATCTACTTTTTACAAAATCCATTTCAATAATTTACAACATTTCGTGATTTTTTGTTTATTTCTGACTCTTATGCTGTCTAAAGAAATGATATTTAAATTATGGTTTTAAAGTATCTTTTTTATAATTTAAAAATTGATTAGGAAATTAGATTTACTAATATTTTGTTTTAATTTTATAAAAATTTGTTACTGCAAAATTATTGCATATATTTATATACAGATACTTTTTTCTGAAGAATACATTTTTATGTTGAAGATATTTTGTTTTTGTGACTGCTTCTATAGCTTATTAAAGTTTATAGTATTAAGAATTTAAGAACAAAACATTGTATTCTTTTCTCAATCAACTGTATTTATTTTAAAACCTTATATATAATCATACATAGATAATCTCAAGATTCAAAATAAACTGCTTTACCTTTTTTATCCATAAAATCTTTACTTCAATATATATATATAATTTTAATTTACACTTCATTATATATGTAATACTTTTGCACATCTATGCTTGATAAAATAGAATATTTTTTCCTTTCTGCTTTATTATCAGACTGAGTGCACTTATGGTGCCAATAATACACACACACATAGGCAAAAGCATTATATATATATATTGCTCGTCATAAATGGTGGCTGTATATTAAAGAGGAAGAACTACTTTTTTCAAGCTGATGCTAAATTATAAAGACTTTAAAAATGTAAAAGGATACAATATATAAAACAATCAAAACTACAAATGTTAACATATTTACATTAATCTACAAGAAAAGTATGATAGTCATGTGAAAAATAATTAAACACACGGATTAAATGTAAAAAAAACCTCCACTCTAATATAAATGTTGCTTGGCACAACCTTTCATCTCTAATTTGTATTGTCAGACAAGTTTAGACTTGTTAATATATTTTCTTCACTTCGTACTCATTATTTTTACACCTTTTTTCTTTTTTTTAGTCGTAAATAAGATTCAGCTATTTGTAATTTAATTAAAAATGAATGTTGTTGATGTCTCTGATGAAGACAGTAACATACGTTTGAAATATAAGATAAATATTTTATGATTTATAATAATAAAACAAGTTATTAAAAGAAAAAACAATAGAAGAATTTTCAGTATAATATTTATTTTTGCTTTTCTATTAACTTTTTTTGATTAGTTTAAAAGTTAAGTCTAATTTTTATGGAATCTTTAATAAGAAGATAGTTAATATTATTATCAATAAAAAAACAACTTCCTTTCAATATCTTAGGCCAGTAGTCAGAAACTGGTGGTCCATGATGTAATTTTAATGGTCTACAAAAAAATTAAGGTATTATTTAAATTCGCTAAGCTCATTTAATAAAATTTCTAAATAAAGAATCCTTTTTGTTTAAGCTGTATTTATTATATGTAAAATAGAACAAGAACTTTACATTGCTAATTGATTTGTTACCATATACTGTTGTGACTTGCAAAACATTTACCTCAAAGGCATTTAATTAACCCCTACTCAGTCAGCGGCATAGAAAAAGTAACAAAATAAGAGTACAGAATTCTGTACAACTGACTAGACATCAAATTTGACTATGGCGCACCCTTGTGTTAAAATCAGTAATATATAAATAAATATATATTTATATCATACTCAATGCTCATATTAATTCGTACTTTTAAAAATTATGTTATTGATCTACAATATCTAAAAGGTTGCCAACCACTGTCTTAGACCATGTTTTTATACCATATTCTCTAAATGATCACAAGTGTCTTTAAAATTGGTTCTTTTTCTTTGTCATAATTTCATATTTTTTTTCTAAAATTTCAATCTATTGGTTTAATGTAGTGGTAGAGTATTATACTGATATGTAAAGTCCTCAAATTCTGCAGCTTCCAGTGCAAAGTCATTCAATTCTTTATTCCACTGTATGGTTTAGAGCAGTGTTAGAGAGTTATACTCTGGAGTATGAAGTCCTTGGATTGATCCCAGTGCCGGCACTTCTGATGCTCAAACATCTTATTAATTCTCAAACAATAAAGGCAGTTGATTATACTCTGCATGAATTAGTGTGTCGGTAGATATCAGACTTTGGATTATAAAGTCCTTGAATCAATTTCAGCTCTGGCATTTACGATACTCAAACTTCTTATGAACTCCTGTGCAATAAAATTATTTGATTATTTATTGCACTATATGGTTTGGTCCAGTGGTAGAATGTTCAAACTCTGGATTGTAAAGTCCTTGAATCAATTCCAGTTCTGGGAATTTTTTGCATTTAAGAATTCCTGAGCAATAAAGCCATATTATTATTACCATCGTCATCATCATCATCATCATCATCATCATCATCATCATCATTATTACTATTACTATTATTATTATTATTATTATTATTATCTTTCAAAGGACTTTATTTGACTATGAAAAAAGACAATCTTCTATTTAGATCCCCGATGATAATACAGAAAACCAGGGTGCTTAGTTAAAACAGTATAAACCAAGTTACATGTAATGAATGTGCCTTTACATGTTTACATAGATCATTATTTACATCCATAGTGATTCCTTGCTATGCGTTTCACAGAAAATAGCAGACAAATTTGATTTTTGTTGTTTATATCTTTGGAGGAAGGTGTGTCATGTTACAGGCTTGAATTTAAAAGCATTAGTGCCCAGATGTTAGTATAAGTGTTTGCATCAGTTATTTCCCTATCACTTTGTTACATTGTTTTTAGCTCATTGATAAGTGTATGAGAGTATCTTTTGTTGTTGTTGTTGTTATTAGTTCTTCAGTAGTTATTAACTTTTTTCCAAATCAAAATTAATTTTATTAATTATCCTATTTTTTTTCCATTTCATAAATTTCTTTAAAATATCTCTTAAATATCAGCTTCCAAAACCCATATTTACCAAAATAGAAATGAAATAAACCTATTCATTCAGTATATTGATGGTTTACTCTGGTTAATAGAGGGATTTGAACTTAGGATTTTTCAGTTTATATTTATCTTCCACTTCATCTCAAACAACTGATACACATGACTACACACATGTGGAAAAGATATGATCCCCAATATATCTATTTCATGCAGAACCAGTACTCATCATTTGGACCAGATCATAATCTTCCACACATATCTACAATCAGTTCTTGGCTTATATTATGATATCAATTCCTTAAACTTTAATAAATAGGCTTACAATATGAGGGGTTAGATTGACATGATGTTTATCTGGGTATGGCTGCAATATAAAATCTATCAAGGGTTTTGAGTATTCCATCATTGTTTTTTCAATGAAATGAATGGCCAAATTGTTCAAAGGTAGAACACTGAAACCTGTCCGTTAAAATTTAAGGAATTGATATCTTAATATATGTGTGAGAGATCTGGCCCAATTGATGAATGTTGGTTCTGCATGATATAAGTATATTGGGGATCATTTTCTTTTTCACATGCATGTGACCATGTGTATCAATTGTTTGAGATGGAGTAAAGCATGAATGTATACTAAAAATCCCAAGTTCAAATCTCTCTATTTAAAATATAAATGAATTTTTTGGGTACTAAAACAAAAAAATGAATATATATATAGTATTTTATAATTAATACTTGACATTGTCACAGAATTGTTTGACCATACTTATGTATGAGTACTGCTAAAGAATGAATACATATATAGTTTTGTCAACAAATCTTTTAATATATTTATGAATCTCATGGCAATAAGTTTTTGAAATTGACTAGTAAACAAAGTTATTATACAAATTTAAATTACGAGCTATTGGTTTGTCAAAGAAAAATACAAGTTTTTTTTTTTTCATGCGTTGACCGGGAAGTGAACCCGGGCCAGCTGCTTGGAAGGCAACTATGCTAACCACTAGGCCACCAATGCTTCACAGAAAAAATATAAGTTCAGATCATAATTAAAAAAAAAATTTAACCAGAAAATTATTATATCAAATAATTCAACAGCATTTTAAATCTGATACCGAAATTCCAATATAAATTTAATTTAAAAGTAAGATTTGTTGCAACAAAAGATGATTAAAAATTGATTTTCAAAGTTTAAACTGTGCTTAAATAAATTGTAAACAAGAATAACAATTATAGTAACCTTAAAAAGCAAATACAGTATTAATTTAACAAAGGAGATATTAATCATCATTAGTGATATTTTTTATGAAAGGTAATAATGTAACGAGAATTTGCATAGGCACAAGATATATTTAACAGAAAATTTATGTACATGTATACACTTTATATGAGTATTGCTCTAGTGACCCTCATATATTTATTACTAAGAAAAACAAACAACTATTTATTACAGTTATCTTTCAAAAATAGTACATATTTTTTAATGTCTGCTTTATTCTAATACTGGCCATTTTATAATACTAATCATAGATAACAAATATCATTAAATGATACATATCTTCATTTATATGAAGTGGTAAAAATCATGATATAAAAAATAGATTTCTTTATATAATTTAGTAAATGTACAACATATTAATTTAATTTCTTTTTTATTTGCTTTATTTTAACTTAAAAAATAGAGATTTCAATAGGACATCATTTTAAGCAACATGGCTGCTTCATTCGTTAAAATGTCTAAAAACAATGGGGAAAGAAAAAAGAATGCATGGTGACAATTTTATGTTAATTAATAAACACTTTATACATCATATTTATAAACAAGTTGTGATTCTTAATTAATAATATGAATACCTAAAGCATTTATTTTTAATTATTATTACTTTTATCACTACTCTAAATTAGGTATATAGATCATGGCAAGTTCCATAAAATCTGGTGTTCAAACTTTTATGAGCTCCCAAGCAATATATTTTTGATTATTTATTCATTAATTATCACTAATTTTCAATTTTAAACTTTGGTACTAGTTAAAAGCACCTTCCCTGCCATTTTGGTTTCTACAGGTAATCCCCAAACCACTCCTGACACAACTAAGTGCTAAATAAAGTCAGTAGTGATTTGGGGATTCCCCTTAGAAACTAAAATTGGCTAAGAACACCCTCTAAATCAGAATATTTAATTTTGTTGTTGTTGTTGTTAATAAAATATTTAAAACTGAAAGTCTATTTTCATTTGTTTATTTTTTAGACAAAGTTTTGGATTAATGATGAGTTTAAAAGAACACATTGCCTTCATTATTCAGATAAATGTGTATAATTATATATTACATAGATAGATAAAAGTAAAATAATTTTTCAAGTATCCAATGCAAGACAAACTCTCCACTACTTCGAAGTTTGAAACATTAAAACAGACAAACTCACCAATTAGGTTATCCAACTACTGGGTAGTAACACTTTTTAGTACCTTTCTACTCTTGATTTATTCTCTAGCTAGTAATAATTAGATATTCAGTTATTAGTCAGTAATGGATGGCTAATTAAGTTGATTATAAGCTGATTACTTAAAACAAAAAGTCCAATTCTGGTTAAAATGTGGAAAAAAATCTATATTTACTTGATTATATATATATATATTAAAAGATGGAATAAATGTCTTTATTAACGAGACCTCACTGTGCTATTAATACAAACAATCTATACAATTCCAAGCAAGCTTAAAATTTTTCTTTAGATAGCTAGCCCATAACCAACTCAATTAACTATTAAATTATTGGTCAGTAAATGAATATTTAATAATAAAAATATCTCATCTTTTATTATTAGCTAGAGGGCAGAACAAACAGATGAAACTGTTTTTTTTTAACGAGAGTGGTGTAGTAAAATTACACTACAGAAATATTATTCATTAAATGGATAATTTCTAGTCTAATGAATGACTAATAAAAATTATTATACTTCCATTAAATGGTTTGTATCAAAATTGTGAAAACAGTAAATTTGTCACTTAACAATGCTAGATAAAAGACAGAAGAGAAAAAGAGAAAAGAAAAATAATACATTCTCCAGTGGACCCAGTTCAAATGAAGATCCATTTAAAAATGGTGCAAGTCCAAAAGTAACTTGATTATCAGTCTCAAATTTACCTAAAGATAACCGCAACAAGAGAAGAAAGGGTGGTGGAAAATCCCCACTCCCTGAAGCACAGCAAACAGATCAACAAGTCATCTCTGCTTTAGACTGCATTCCCCCAGATGATTGTTTAGATCATTCTAACACCCTGCCCATAAATGAAGAAATCATGCTACTAGAAACCATTGAACTTAATGGGTCAGGTGTATCACTATCAGATTGGCCTCCTCCTGGATTGACATAACATAGTATTTCATAATAATGGTTGAGATGTTTTCACAACTCATAATCATTCCATACAAACCAAAACTTTTTTAGACCTTTATAATGAATATTGAAATTGTAGGAATCAATGTGAGAGGATTAAATTCACTCCAACGGCTGCACACCATCAAATTATGGTTGAACAAACATTCACCACATATTTTTCTTATGGCAGAGACAAAATACCATATAAACTCTGACATTCAAATCACCCAGCTTCTTGGAACACATGGATTCATCAAATTTTCTATTGCCAACACCGCCTGTGGAGGTGTAGGCATTATCATCAATAAAAACAACCCACCCAGTGATTTTAAAATAGTTTACATCGATGGTTACATAATTATAACCAATGTAAATTATAATGGTTTCACTCTCAACATTATCTTCATCTACACACAGAACTCCTCCATTAACTTCCACCGTGTTATACACATAATAAACATGATATTACATAATAACAGTGCACCGGTTCTATTCATGGGTGACTTTAACATGAGCTATGCCCAATTCAATATCAAATACCTCCACCTAATTAACCGAACACTGATGTGTGGTGAGGGGTTCCTTCCCCCTCAATCATTTTCCTTTTACACTCAAAATTCCAAAAGCCTCATTGACCTCTTTTACTATTCTCCTGAAATCTACTTTCAAATAGAAGCACAGCTTCAGCCTATCGTGTTTACAGATCACTTTGCTCAGATCATTAAACTAAAACCAGACAACATTTTATATACTGGCCAGTCCAGCTGTCAAACTCTATGCATAATCACACGTGCTACAGCTACTGAGGCCATCATATCTAAGTCATATATTTATTTTCAAAAAATAAATCTAACAAACCCCATTGAAGTGGCATGGTTTTCATTCATCGAGGTGTTACAGTCACTCATCAGCAACTACACCAAGAAGCTAAAAGGCACTACTGAATTACTTAGTGAATTACAGAACATAAGCAATAAGCTAAAAACAATACCTAGCAACAATGATAATATTAAAGACATCATGTCATTAATATTACAGTATAAATCCAGCAGAAGAAACTTGCAGAGTATATATCAATCAAAAGGCTATATTTACAAACTCAACATTGCTGGACCTGTGGTTATATGCGTTTGGCCCTTGGTGCTTACAAAATCAAAAATACACCTACAGTAATTACATCAAAAGGGAAATCGTACATTGGACATGATATGTTCGAAGGCATCAAGTTGCACTTTCAAGAACTCTTAACAAAAGAACCTGTAGCTGTATCACCATGTGGAGAGATAATGAGACCCCAGACTCACACAACATAACCAAAAGCATGCTTCAAAACAAGCTAGCATCACTCCCAGACTGTGTTCATCCAGGACTTCATGGCATTCCTCGCTTCATATTAGCTCATCTCAGCCAGTTTACCATACCTATTATACTCAAAATGGTAGATTATCTTGCAGAAGGTAATAAAAACATACCCAATCTATACCCAATAGCCATGGTACCTTTTCTCAAGAAAAACAAACCCCCATCAGAACTCTCCAGCCTGAGACCCATTTCAATGACCCCATTATTACTAAAAATCATAGAATCTACAATCAAAGACAATATCCAAGAAAGTATTCTCAAAGTACATCTCCACATCTCAATATGCCAAAAAAGGATCTTCCACAACTCTAGCCATGGCACAGATGAAAATCGTGGTTGACTACCTCAGAACTCACAGGAAAAATAAGCCAATTGCAGTTCAGTTAGACATTGCAGCTGCATTTGACTCAGTCAGAATTAATATGCTTCTGAATACATTGATAGAATATGATGTTCCAAAGGCATATCTACAAATCATCTACAACCTTCTACAAAACCGGCACATAGTTATTTCTCTAGATGGTAAAATCTCAAGCAGTTTCAAACCAACACTTTCTATACCACAAGGATCCTCTTTAAGTGCATTATTTTTCATAGCCTACATCAATCCCCTCCTGATTCAAATCCAAAAGCAACTTCCAGGCATTTATGTCCCCAGACTAAAAAAAGAAATTGGTCTCTTCGCGTATATGGATGACATTTGTGTTATCTTGCCCTCCCCAAAATATCTTGTCTCCCTAAATAAAATCCTTGAAAATTACACAACTAAATACAAACTTGGGTTCAACCTCCAGAAGTCAACTGCTTGGAAAATTGCAACTGGAGAAAAAATACCAACCAGTTACTTGGGCCAACCTCAGAGCTTCCTTGGGATCCCCTTTCACAAATCACCAAATCCCATCACCAAACATATACAAAATGAGCTACTCCAAGCTGCAAACAAACTCACAAAATCTCTTTCCAAGGTCTATTTGTCCCTACATGGAAAAGTGACCCTACTAAACATGGTCCTTTTCCCCAAAATCTGCTATTATCTTCCAGTTGTAAAATTCACAAAGGGTTTCCTCAACAAAATTAACTCTACGTGCTCCAAACTTTTTTGGGGTCAGAAGACAGTTGCCATCAGTTTTAAGGGAATGCGTCACACTCACTTGCCCAACGAGATGTCACTACATTCTCCTGAGACCTTCATACTGCAGAAAACACACAAACCTTATTTACAAACTAGTTGAAGCAATTGTCAATTTTGAAATAAACACTGCCTATAATCCCCACTGACAGGCCACCACCTTGCAAACAAGATCGACTCTCTTATATAGCTTCACACTTTCACAAATGCACCAATTCAATGGCAAAAATGTATGCATCCAAAATAAAATATTGGGATGTATATAAACTTCAACATCAACATCCAAATTGTCCAACTTCCAAATTAAGCACAACAAACAAAAAGATAATAACTCAATTTAAGTTTTGGAATCTTGAACCGAAATTTCTTGATTTTATTATCAAGATAAATCTTGATGCACTTCCCACAAAATGGTTCCTGGTGAATAGACGAGGGTTCAGCAATATTGATCCCTACTGTCAGCTATGTAGGCATGATTCTGAAACTTTTGATCACATCATAAATGTGTGCCCATTCGTTACCTCATCCAAGCCAAATCCAAAATCAGTTATCAAATGATTACCTCCATTCAGCACTGCATTGGCACCAAAACCTTTGCATGGATTAGGCTTTCCACATTTCTAACATATTCCATCTGGTTAGTTTGGTGCAGGCTAGCATTTGATGGAAGTCACATAGATGCAGTACAACATTTTATCAAAACTATAACCAGAATCAAAAAACGAGATGAAAGCCTGTCATCACATTATGCATTCACTGAGACCTGGATGCTGTTTGAGCTCCCTGCACAGACTCCATATTGGAATAAATGCATGTTAACATCCAAGAGACTTCTCCGCATTAACTACATACAACAGCATATAGGCTGGCTTTCTGTCATTCACACCCATATTATTTCTAGAGGCAAATTATGCAATAACCCAAGAAAATGCACCATTACTAGCACAAACAGCTCCATAAAACACTCAAACTGTCATTCAAGATGACAGATACTCCCACTAACATTTGCTGAGACATCTGTTATCAAGTACAAGTGATTTAACTATTGAGCAATTTGTTTTCTTGTGATATAACTATTGAACAATTTATTTTTCTGTATAAATGTAATTTCATAGGTTTGTTAAATAAAATTTTTTGGAACAACAATTAAACTGTAACAATTGGCTATATATGTATATATTAAATAATGATAAAGATGTTTAAGAGATTGTAATCTGGGACAACTGATGAGTTCAGGTTCAACACAAAATAAGAATCTTAGGGATCATACTTTTTTTTTTTTTTTACATTTTTGGTCACATGTTTATGATTACATATTCTTTAGATGTTAAAATCTTTATCATCTTCAGCTAGCTTACCTAGTTTGCATTGTTTTTCTTAATGCAGAAAGGCTTAGAGGAACTAATTAAGATTATTTTGTTAGAATTTACTTCATTACACAAAAATAATCATTTTGAACATCAACTCTCATACAGATTTTTATAGAAATGTCACATGACTCACAAGATTTCCAAAAGCATTTTTTTTCTTTCAAATCATGTGACAGGCTCATAATACTTGATTCTAGGATGAGATGTAAAAATATTCTTGGAAATAATATCAACAAACATATGAGAAAGTCATAATATTGCTGTTTGTATTAATTATTCCTTGCCACATGATAATGTTTTACAACTGGTATCATTGAGGTCTCTAAAATATATAGAAACTGATCTATCAGATCTTTTCAATTAGGTAGATGAGTTAGTGAGGTTCAAATTGTTGATTTTTTTCTTTTTAACTTCAGGATATTAACTTAAATTGTTATTTAAAAAAGCTGAAAATGGCTGCTAGATGCATAAGTATACTGGTTCCAGATTTAAATCCTTATTCTCATTGTTGAAGACTGGTTCCAGATTTAAATCCTTATTCTCATTGTTGAAGACTGGTTCCAGATTTAAATCCTTATTCTCATTGTTGAAGACTGGTTCCAGATTTAAATCCTTATTCTCATTGTTGAAGACTGGTTCCAGATTTAAATCCTTATTCTCATTGTTGAAGACTGGTTCCAGATTTAAATCCTTATTCTCATTGTTGAAGACTGGTTCCAGATTTAAATCCTTATTCTCATTGTTGAAGACTGGTTCCAGATTTAAATCCTTATTCTCATTGTTGAAGACTGGTTCCAGATTTAAATCCTTATTCTCATTGTTGAAGACTGGTTCCAGATTTAAATCCTTATTCTCATTGTTGAAGACTGGTTCCAGATTTAAATCCTTATTCTCATTGTTGAAGACAAAATCTGGTGATGAAAATATTATAGTACTATACCAATTAGCAATTACCTGATAATTGACCTTGCTGTAGATGGCTTTACAATGTGATGAAAAATATTCTATTTGAAAGAATATTAACTTTTATTAGTTTAAGAAAAACTTACATTTAGATAATTACTAAATAAATAAAAAAACTGGAATGGAATTATTCAAGTCCTGATTGTTAGATTGAAGTTATTATGACAACCAATCTATTAATTGAATGAGGTGTAAATATAAATAACATATGTCTATTTAACTTATGCTAAATGTTTGTCAAGCATTGTTAGCCGGGAGGTCATCGCAGCCACCTTGCAAGCAAGTAGTTGGTTTCAGATGGTTGTGGGTTCACATCCCGGCTGATGCTATGACATATGGAAAAAAAATTGTGTTAGAGATTATAAATATTTGTTATATGTATATTTAAACATGATTTACACTTTTCAAGGTGACTCCACATTTATTTATTTATTTCTTGTATTGCCAGATACTTGAGTAATCATATGAAAAAATATATTTAAAAATCAAAGAGCAACAATTTTATTCAATTGGCTATTTTTTTATATTTACTTTCCTCGAGAATGATTCCAATGGCCTTTTTATCAGAATGCTCGTATTACTCAATCAGCGTTAAGTATGTATAACAATACAAATTTGAGTTTATCATAGATATATAAATTATATAAATACAGTACTGTTTATGTTATATCTCACCTTGATTTCAAATAATGGATCAGGACAGATTCCATCTTATCTAGATCAGATTCAGCATTCGTCACCATCCATAGCCAATGGCAAAAACAGGCAATGATACTCACTGAATCCAAATGTTTTCATTAAGGATGCGGATTTGGCAGTAAATAGACCATCTTTTTGAAAGTAAGGTCAGAGAACTATTCTCACATAACTGAAAGATAGAATGTACCTTCTCTAGAGAACTACTGTCACAGAGCTGAAAGACAGAATCTCCGCCCCTGGATAATAGCAGGAATGTCATATCTCGCCTTGCCTTTAAATAATGAACTAGTCCAGATTCCATCTTATTTAGATCAGATTGAGTATTCATTATCTATTGGTATTCTTGCCTTTGGCTGTGCATTATCTATCTGTATATGCATAGATTCTTGGCGTTAACTGCTGAATCCGATCTAGACAAGATGGAATCTGGACTAGTTCATTATTTGAAGTGAAGGTGAGATATGACAGTTTGCTTATCCATATACATTCAGTGTATATAATAAAATATCTGTGTGAGAGAACAAGTACATATTATTGAAATCCTTGAAAGGATTAAGAAACTAAAATGGATCTGAACTGGACATATTGCTAGAAGAGATAACATATGGGCAGTTAAAATTTTAAACGGAAATTTTATCAAGATTGTAATGGATCTAGAAAGAGACCACATGTGGAATGGATAATGAAATAATGAAGTTTGCTGTTGCGTTGTGAAGAAGAGAGGCTAGAGGTTAGAGAAAATGAATTAAATTTGTAGAAATATTCATTGTGCAAAGAATAGATAATGGTTGTAAAGTATGATGAATGTTGCTGTATATACCCTCGCATTCACACATCTAAGCACGTATCTAAATTGTATATACAATCGTGCTTATTTATACATATAGAGTACATTCAATGCATGTCTTCGCATTCAAACATTTAAGTACGTATTTGAATTATATATATATCCAATTCATATATCATAAACCCATATACTAATAATATTGACAAAAGTATACACTGCGTATATAAAAAAACATTATTTTGTATTAATAAATATGTCAATCATGTCTACTTATAAGCATTATCTATGCCTTGCAGTGCAATTAACTTTATAAATTTAAAGCATACCATAATCAATTTATTTTAAACTCCAGTGCAGCTAATAAAATATTTTAGTTATCCCCTCCTCCCTGTTATTCTTTCTTACACGTAAACATATCTAAACAATATGATAATGAAATCATCTAAGAAATTTACAAAATAATAAAAATAAAGCCAGCTGCCAGCATTACGTAGAAAAAAGTTGTGATTTTATGTGGCTTCAATATTTGTTTTTCACTTTTTAACAGAAAGTGATAAAGATTATATAAACATCAACGATTTGCAATCACCGACAGAGAAATTACTAAATTAGAAAAAAATCAGCCAACTCCTCAATTTGTATTTTTTTTTTTTAAAAAGAATGTCTTAGTTCTTTATAAATGTGAAAAGCATACATACAACAATTTTCAAAATTTAAATCTTTTCTTTATCATTTTTTAAATTCTATTTTTGTTACTTTTCCCTTCTTAACCTTCTCCTCCTACTTACTTTTAGCTTTTAAATACCTTTTAATATAATTTCATTTCCTACATTGCTTTTCTAAATTTAAATGAGTGAAACCTAACATTCAAAACCATAAGCTTTATCCTAGCAATGACGCTTGAAGGGCACCCATAGGCTAGAATAACCTTGCACCCTTGTACCTCCACATTTTCACAGCAGGATGTCAAAATGGATTAGGAGACTGTCTGTTTCAAAAGCACAGGTCAAAGGTTGGCCCTATCACCATATTGGTAAAGTAATTAACTTTACACCAATATTCAGCAAAATGAAGCTAAACAATTCAATAAAATAATAACGTTAATGAAAATCATGAGTAAAGTAATATACATTTTAAGCATTTGTGGCCTAATTGACTTCGTTAATAGCTATGACCAAAAAGGCATAGCTTTTTATAAAACTACGAAGAAAAAAAAAGGTGGGCCATCTATTGTCTTCCTCGGAATAGCCTAAAGCAAAACCATAAACAAGAAAGTTTTCTTTCTAGCGTTTTCTTTTTTTTAAGTTTAGTTTGACAGTACTGAAAGACGATAATGTAGGCTTTAAGCTAAGGCATAAATAACTATGCTTAAACTTACTAACCAATTATTAAGAACTTGAAAATCGTCCTCCCGTTCACAAATACTTTGGCTCGAGGCAAGAACATTGCTAGCAAACCACTATATCTAGACTTCAAACTAATTGTCTGGATTCTTCAAAATTTTATTCTCACTTTCAAAATAAAAATTACAAATTATTAAAAAGTAGTACAGCTAGAATATAACAAATACAGGATAGATAAACATAAATGCAAAGCATACAACCCACATTATCTTTTCTCTACTGGGTGATATTTAACTTTCTTTATTAGAATACTTTATCAAAATACAATTTTATTAATAATACTACCGTTTCATTAATATTGAAAACATTATTCTGTAAATATTCCTAATACTGCAACAGAATCATAAATGTTTTACAATGGCGAACTATTAATAATATTGAAGAAGCAATATTGTGTGTGTGCGTTCTTAAATGAAATAGAAAATCGAAGCTCTTAGGTGTATATGCAATAAATAAAAATAATCGAATGATTTTATTGCTCGGGAATTTATAAAAAGTGGCGGAAGGACGGACCTGGGCGCAATCCGTTCATATTAAACTCCGGATTCTACTACTCTATCACTGTACCAAACCATCAAGAGCAAATACCAAACAGGATCAATTAAACTATTGTCTCAGCGCCAGTATGGAGCATAATGTCTCCCCTACAAGCTTTGAAGATTGTTTCCCAGTTGACACCTAATGTTTATTTTGGTAACCCAGGTTAATTAATAATCTTCAGTTACCAGCTTATACTAGCTAAATTGAGCATAGATGGATAGTTCAAATCTTAAACTGGATTCCAAGAGATTGTAAAAGACCATGGATGAAATAAGGAAATGTGCTGTGATGATGTGGAGAAGAAAGGCTAGAGATTGGAGAAGATAGATTAAACTTGTAGCTATTTTTATCCTCCAGCCAATAATGGTTAAAAATGATGATGATGATGATGATTAGCTAAATATTCACTACTGACTAATATTGAATAACCAGGTCTTGTTTGCTTATGATCTGAAATTAAGACTCGCCCATCCAAACTCAATGTTCATGCACTGACAAATAGTGAATAACCAGCTCTCATTTGTTTGCAATCTGAAAAAAAGTGTTAAGGTTTTCTCATCCAAACTCAAGACCAAGAGGTGACATGGTAGACAGAAATGCTAACCACTATATTATTAACATAATTTTGCCTTTTTTTCAACAAAACATTACTTGAATTTCTTCTGATAGCTTACATATGCATTAAAGAATAGTTCCATTTACTCTAGTCTTGAGTCATCTATTGCAAGAATGAGTAATAATTGAAAGGGAAATGGTAGTGCTATTCTTTCTCCATTTTTACGCTAATTTCTGGCTTACAATCTTTAACAGTGAGGACTTTGGGTTAAAAACCAGAACTAATGCACTTGCACTAGCCAAAATCGAAGTCACCTAAAAAGCGTTATTTCATTAATGCTGTTTAAAATTATAGTTAAATATTTATATTATAAAATGGCAAGTGACAAGATGATCATCATCGTACTTTAGTTCAATTCAGTATGTTTCTTTTTGTCAGCAATTTTTTTAGTAAATTGTCATAATAATAAAATTTGGAACCTTCCTGTCAGTGGACTATTTCCAAAGGTACAAGATCCTGCCATCTTAAAAATTGTGCATTAATGTTCACAATATGATTAACAACTACCAACATAAATAAAGTGCAAATATTATATTTATATTTTAATTTTTCTGTTAATAAGTCACTCCCCAAAAAAAGAAACTGTAAATATTGTAATTAATTTTTCCACGGTGATTTGTTTTTTTAAAATAACAGTAATTAAAAATAAAATGCAAATATTAAATATGAAGCTTCCTAGCAGCCATTTTTTTGTAAACATTTTGTAAGCCCCTAAAACTGTATATTTATCAAAAATATAGGTTGCCATCTTGGTTTATTTGAAAACTCACACGTACTTACATTCTCTTTGATATTTGTTTGTACTGAATTTTATGTATTGTAAAATCTACTTTTATTTAATAATGATAGTTTATTTATTTTCAGAAACAAATTCAACATGTACTAATCACCACTTAGTGTAAACATAAATAATCAATAGATAATAGATGATAATTTTATTAAATTGGAAATGAATAACAACTACCATCTAGCAACAGCAATGATTAGATTATGTGGTGTCACTAAAAAGCTTAACATTGATATAAGTGTATAATAGGATGATCCTGCTATCTAAAACTTTTTTACAATATTTATATAAGAAATATTTTATAGATTAAAATGAAAAACTACGAGAAACTAAGGGAATAAAATTATATGGGGTTGTTTTCACAAATAATGCTTCAAGGCTTCAGAAAATATAGCAAAAGTTTTCAAATGAAAGTAAAAAGTAGATTTAAAGATAAATGCTAAAAAATAAAATAAAATAAAGATTGATAACCATGAATTAGAAGGAGTAATATTTAAATACATGTATATGGGTATGACAATAATATTGACACCATCAAGGGTTTTGAGAATTTCATCCTTAGATTTTCAATAATATGAATGGCTGAAGAGTTGGGAAGTGGAGAAGATTGAAGATTGTCCAGAAAAGTTTAAAGATGCTATCTTAATATAAACTGAGCAGTGATTGTATAGATGTGTGAGAGATGGTGATCTGGACTAAACAATGAGTGCCTGTTCAGCACAAACTACATAAATTGGAGATCATTTATCTTTTTCACATGTGTATCAGTTATAACATTTGATAGTTTTAAAAAATAATTTATTATTTGAAATTTTATAAGTTCAAGCATTGGAAATGATGGAATAGAATCAAGACCCATGAATCTTGACCTCCACAATCCAGCATTCTATCACTGTATTAACCCATGCAAGATAATTGATAGTTTATTTTCATGAATGATCATTTTTCAAAGACACTTTCATTATACTCATTTAAAAATTAAATTCTATTAGAATTTGCTATAAACTGCAACCAAATTTTGAACTTAATTGCTTTTAAAACTAATTTAAGAGTTTAACACCTATTTTTATATTCATATTACATCTATACAGAGGCAAAACTCTCCATACAGTAGCGCCACTCAGTTCAAGCCAGAGTAATCATTTCTAATTGGATATCTTATCAGTTAGGATAGACTAAGATGTATATTCCTATTTGCACTATTTCTGAACTGAGTATGCAATCAACCCTATGTTTAACATCTGTGTTGTATACTCTTATTTAGAAACGTCATTTTGTCATACTTACACAATTTGCGTCCTAATATTTTTAGGCTGAAACTAATTACACCTATTTCTCTTTTCATTTAGTCAATACTACTAAGATTTCAATTTTATTTTATCTTTCAATTTTAATGACTTGTGTTTTCCATTTATATTTTAACAAAAAATAAATACACTGGAGACTTAACCAGCATTATATAATCTTCTTTTCAGCAATTCTATAGTTGTTTGCATTTACTTATGATTTTTAAATCAGTTTTATTACGTAAGATTTTTAAATCAGTTTTATGCCATCAAACTATATTTAAGCATTAAGGTAGAAGAAGGCATAATAACTCTTTTTAATGTCAGTTCTTAGATCTTTTTCACTTTAATTTTGTGTCAATTTCACTCTACTATGGGATTGTTCTGAACAGTTTAGAATAGTAGGAGACTAATGAACTTGCAAGATAATGGTCCTTTGCTGAAGCTCATCTCAGGCTAAAACATCATATGACCTTCCAAGCAACTAATTATTCAGTTACAGATGTTCTAACAAAGTTTTACTAGTTTATTTTTATGAAGTTCATTATTTATGTTAATGAACAAGAGTCTTAAATAACAGCACCATTTCCAGATATTAGCCCATTATTTCCTCTACTCATGGATGCCTGATTGATTTATAACTGCACCATTTAATGACACCATTCTCCAAAAGGTTTTGTGTTGAAATACAATTCAGTAGCTTTATCAGGTCATCTACAATTAAGGTATCATCCAAAGCAAAATAAAAATCTACTAATCTTACTTCATTCTTTTTACTCAGACAAGTTCAAACTAGCAAGAAATATTTTCTGGAATTTCACCAAGATTTAGACAAATATGTATTATTAAATCTAGAATTCAAGCATGATCTGCCAAGATTAGTAATCCTAACGCAGCATTCAGTCACTTCCTATATGATTTTTATTGCATATTAAATAAAAGTGATTTTATTTTTCCCGTCACTCAAAAATTATTTCAGTTTTTTTTTATATGTTGATTTTTTAGTCAATAAGATTATATACATAATTTAATCCAATGGCAGAGGGATAGACTTAAGAGCTCAAGGTTGTAGGTTATAATTCAGCATTGCCACTTCTTATGCTGTAACTTCCTATCAACTTTTGATTACCAAACCATTTGATTATCTTAATAATTTTTATTAGTCATTCATTAGAGTAGAGATAATCCAATAATGGATAATATTTCTGAAGTATAATTTTCTCTACACCATTCTAATGCAAGATACGGACTGGTTTCCATCTAATTTTAAAATTTAGTGGAGGGATATAATTATAAACATATGATCAAATCTGTTTAACATGTCTTTGGTCATATGGTTATGATTGCACCCCTCCACAATGTGTTAAAAGTGGATGAAAACCATTCCTTATTTTGCGCGAGAGTGGTGTAGTGAAAATTACACTACAGAAATATAATCCATTACTTGATTACCTTTTATTGAATAAAACTTTGTGATATCTGTAGACATGACTTAAGGTCAACATGGGTCTGACAACAATATTGGCATCAGGAAGGGTTTGAGCATTCCATCATCAGATTTTCAATGGTATTGATGGCCAAAGAATTAGTTGGACGGTGGAGAAGATTGAAATATGTCTATTAAAGTTTGAAGATTTGCTATCTTGATATAAATTGAACACAGACTTTATATATGTGTGTGGTAGATGATGATCAGAACCAAGTGATGAGTGATGATTCAGCACAAAATATGTCTGCTGGAGATCATTTATCTTATTCACATGTGTGTGCTCATGTGTATTGATTATATAAGATGGAGAGGATAGCTGACGAAAGCTTAAAAGTCTGTGTAAACAAAATATCAATTCGAAAGAATATTTCCTCATCGTTAATCATATCACCTATATTTATCTGCATTTACTAGTGCCCAGTTCACTCCAAATATTATAAAAATACAAAATTGATCATGCACACACACGCACATATGTATGTCTGTAAGAAAGAGAAAATGTTTGATAAAATGTCACTACAAACGAAAAAAAAAACCAACAGAAAAATCAATACTTAAAACAGAAATCGGTTTTTTTTTTGCAGATTAATCCAAGCTTATTTATTGTCATTTTTGAAAGAATATATAAGAGTATGTGCGTGTGCATTAAACCAATTCACTCAGAATAAAAGCTTCTTAACGGAGGTCACAATTCTCATAACTTGAGCTATGTTAATTTCAAACTTATTTTATTAGGAAGAGGAAACAAAAAAAGCTTGACAATTTTACATTTTTCTGGTGAAATATGAGCCATTTAGACTTTCAGTGACAACTCACTGAACAATAAGAATATTTGTCATCAAAGTAAAATATGTTCTATAAAATAGAATAAAGTATCTATATATATATAAATTTTTTGGCCCAGTGCTTATAATATTTTCTGCCTGTGAACTTTTAAAAAATTATGTTAACTTGGTTAGCAAATGTTATAGTAATATATATATTACAGAACGTTTTAAAAAAATCTACGATTGCAAATTCATCACATGTAAAAGTAACGATGATAGAATTTCTTTCATTCTTCATCAAATTAATTAAAAACAGCTAATAAGAGAATGAGAATAACAAACTGATAATTAAATAGATGGTGGGTGTACATATGGTTGATACTGATGTCCAGTTGTTAAGATATGTATCTTTTATAGAGGAGCTTTAGGGTTCAATTTCCAGCATGGAATCATTAACTTTTTCATTACTTTGTGCTGTACAGAGTGGCAGACTCAAAAAACCTGAAGTCTCTGGATCAAAACTGAACTAGATTACTTCTGTTGCCTAAATGTCACATGATCTTAATAACCATATTGTAACACATATTTTTTTGACAATCCTTTGCACCCATTTGTTGTTATATTTCCACCTTTTTATTTTAATGAATAAACATTTATTCTTTTTTTTTCCATATGTCATAGCATCAGCCAGGAGGCGAACCTGCAACATCCATCTGCAACCAACTGCTTTCTTGCAAGGAGGCTGCGCTGACTTCTCGGCTAACAACGCTTGACAACATTTATTCTTCATTACATTTTCTCAGTTTTTAACCATTTTTTAAAAATATAAAATTTTAAAATAAAAACCATCTTTAAAAATAATTTGTAAATATAGTAAGCCCCCCCCCCCCCGAAATACAGAATCCAAATAATGGCTTTCATTATTTCACTATTGATAATAAAAATGAACTTAGAATGAAATAAAATTTATTAGAATTCTGTTTTTAACTCTGAAATAGAATGCATACAGCAATGAAATTGTTTTCAAAGTTTAAAATTTCACTAATAATTAGTAAAAGAATGTCAAAAAGTAAAAGTTGCATTGATTAAAAAGGCATTCATTTTTCAGTCAAGTACAACTTTTTGCTTTATGTTATTTCACTTCTCTTTATTTGTATGCCTAAAAAGATAAATATTTTTGAATAAAATCTGAATCTAATTATCATATTCTATTCTGATCAATTGCAAAAATAGCCATATATATATGTAAACAAACTAATGAAATAAAAACCCTTTCATCTTTAGGTTTGAATAAAAGACTGAACACCTGGGTCTCTTTTTACATGGACTTATTTAACACGATTTTGAAGTTAAGCAATTCTTGTTTCACTGGAAGTCGAACTCTGATATTGCGCTGTTACTTTAAATAATAAATTTTGCACACTTACGTTATATTGAAAGTAATAGCACATTATTGGAATTCGATGTTCAACTTAGTAATTTCAATATTTTCAGTGCTTTATAATAGTAAGATTTTATGCAATAATGAAATTAAAATCATGATTTCCACATTTTATGTATACACACATTAAATTTTACAAGATTATAATGTAAATTTGTTCAAACATTGTGCATGTTAATTTTGCATTTTAAATCACATTCTGTTTTTGCTTTTTAAAAAAGAACGTAATCAATTATTAATCATTTAGTGTCCACAAGTTTATTTTTAAAAGGTCAGTAATAGCAGTGGGCACAATTAAATTTGACAATTAAAAATTAAAATCTGATTTTTAATTGTAATTAACAATTTAAAAATTACTTACGGCGACTTGAAATAATGTGATGTGAAATTTGATTTTTAAACGGAATTGAAAATTAAAGACAAAAATAAGAATTTAATTTTTAGTTGTTAGTTTCATAAACAATTAATAAAATCATCGTCTCAAAGATTAATTACTAATTACTTTGTCACCAGAAAACCATTGACACAACATGAGTGTGAAGTTGGCGCTAGTTGTTTGCAAACGAACGTGTTTTTCGGCAAATAGCTATAATAATTAAAATGTGTATAAAAAAATGTAAATTACTGTACTGTAAATTATGCATAAAAATATATTATTTTGAATAAAATTAAATATTATAGTTAAAAAAAGTTGACTTGTATCAATTTTTTTTTCAAATTTGAAATTTTTTATTAGTCATTTTATTTCCTTATTTTTTTCCGCGAGCGAATTTCAAAGTAATTTTACGTTGGTGCTTTGCTTTTACGTGAATTTTGAAAAACCACAGACCACACCTCCCCTTTTTCAATGTAAGTTACGTCTATTTTTGCGCGATTTCGTTTGCGCGTGTTTTCTGAGGAACCTATCTATCGCGTAAAATGAGACCCAGGTATACTTCATTCTTTAATAGTGACCTAGATATTTTTTTAAAAATAATAAATCATTATATATTTTAGTTCCACTTTTTACCATCAAATAAATGCAAAACTGCAAGTGAATATTACATATAGCTGCAAGATAATGATATTAAGCCAAATAATCAAAGAATTCTATTTACTGTGAAAGATCTCATCTTCTTAAAAAAAAGGTTAAGTGGAAAACCATTTAATTATATATTTAATAACATTAGTAAAGTAGTTTAAACTAAAAAAATTAGCATTACTATTAATCAATTATTGTCAATATATATAATCACATGGAAACATGCTCAGGAAATCAAGTGACATTTGAATACTCTAATGATAGATATGAAAATTTAATCACTTTTATTTAGTTTGGTCCAATGTGTTTTTTTTTACTTTATCAATATAGCTGAAAATCTATCTTTGAATATTTAGTTGTAAGTTTGCTATCCACTTCTGCACTACAATGTAAATAAAGCTCAATTTATGTACTATTCATAACTCCAGAAATGTAATATTTCTAATTCTGTGGAGAACTATATTTTTCCCATCATGCAATAAAATGTTAAAAATTAAATCAACACAAGAAGAACTATTAAAATCAGTATGTATGATGATAGATTGACATTATGATGAAACTTGCAAATACTTTTGAACACACTCTAAAATGATCATTCAAAAATTTATAATGAAATTTGGAAGTAAGGCATTTATATTTTTGTATTAAAATTTTAAACTTGTTTGCTGATCCATATATTGATAATCTCAATTAAATTTTTAGATATTATTTGGACCAAACATATCTTTAACATATACTTATTTCTTTAGTAGATGTTCTGGATTCTTTTTAAGTTAGACATACGACTACAATATAGAGCTATAGAGAACATCCTGGTGATTACAATCTATCCATAAATTATGATTTTATTTTTAAATGGTATACTGTTTAAAATTGCAATAAATCTTTTAAATATTTATGAATAAGTTTCAACATAATTATTAGAAACTTCATATTTGAATATGAATATTAATAAATTTTTATGTAAATATATAAAAATGCCAAAATATTTTTCAAAAACTTGTTATTTAATGTCTATCAATAGATTCTTTACGCAGTGTTATGTTAGGAACATGTAATTATGTGAATGATTAGTTTTCTAAGATAAATACATAAAAAACTTATATATAAAACACTATTATATAAAATATAAATTTCAATACAACACAGAAATAAGACACAAATCACTTTAAAAACAAAACATATTAACATCGAAAAAACATATTAATCCAACACACACATACACAATATTTGGAAAAAGCTATTGGAGGATAAAATATTTTTTAAAACTTCTCAACCAATAGAATTTAAGTATGAGGAGGATATAACAAAGGAAAAAAATAATGATTTTAAATCTCACCAGACACATTCTTATGATTTGAGAAAAGTACTACTTGTTATTATACTGAAATATCAGCTATTTTAGCTATTATACTTTTACTATATGGAAGCTCATGAAAATAATACTATGAATTCATCTTTTATCCATGAGAATACTAGAATTAATATATATTGTACCATATTGGTACACCCTCTAGCATATGTCATCTACAGTTTTTTTGTATTTGTATTTTAAATCATTATTGTATAGCTATCATTAATTATTGAATTGCCATTTTAGATGTGTTCTTTAATTCCACTCTATATATGCATTATCTTTAATAAGATTCAAAATGATGTTTTGTCTACTTTTTTTTAAAAAAAAGTATTGTCAACATCTTAGAATATGAAACAATTTGCAATTTATTTTCTTTATCTTTTAAAATAATGCATTAATTTCCTCAAAAGTTAAAAACTATTTAAAATTCCAAAAGAAAAGATCATATGTGTTTATTTTAACAAAGGTTCTTAAACTGTAAGTTCTTATAAGTAAATAATGATCAGTCACTTTTGGATATAAATTTATCACTTGCAGGCTTCGGACCGGTTGTTGATGGTACCGCAGCATCGCCTGGTGGTGATTGAGCACATCGGGTAAAACTACCAAAAAGGATATAAATTTATCACTTGCAGGCTTCGGACTGGTTGTTGATGGTACCCCAGTGTCACCTGGTGGCGATCGAGCATGGCGGGCAAAACTACCAAAAATCAAAGTAGCAATTTCAACTTGCTTTATTTTATTATACCTTTTAAGAATAAGTTCAAGGTTCATTTTATTTTATTTGTAATACAAAATAACACACATTAAAGTTTAGCATTTTTTAAAAAGGAAAAACAGTTTGCTAAAATAATATTTTCCGTTTCACATGTATATTTCAATAAAGAATAAACAGGTATTAGAAGTATGTGTGCATATAATTGATATCTTAAAATTTATTTATTTATAATCATAATTACTCAATGACTTTTCAAAAGAATCAGCTCAAGCATATTAAATAACAACAGTGATAGATATTACATCATTCTAATAAATTATTTTGAAGCCTGTATTGTCATGTAAAAATCCTGCACTTTTATTCTTTTTTTAAGTACATTCATTTGTTCATTTCTCGTATATATTTTACTTATTTTGAAAGAAATTTAACTTTTAACAGACATTTCTTTCACTACTATCCACTACATAACATGACTTGCTAGAAAGTAAATTTAACATATGCTCATCAAAATGAACAAAAATGTAGATCAAAGCCAGCTGAAATATAGTTACTGTTGTGTTCAAGAAAATGTATTCTTTATTTATATAGAAGATTTCCAAAAATGCTTATTTAAATGTAAAAACAATGTATACTTGTGTGCCTGTAAAACAATACAAATATCTTTGTATAAAATCACCAATATTGCTAAAGATATTAAAGTACAATAGCAACATTCAAAACTGGAGAAGTATTTATTAAGGAATATCAAAATCTTGATTATCTACATTCTCATTACTATGTCTTTGCATTATCTATTGGGATCATTTTATTTTGTGTATCTTAACAACAGCTTTATTAAATTCACATTATGCTTATGTGTATCTTATAGTGCTTAAGAATTATGTTACATAATGGATGGAATAACAGTTATTTTTGAAAGAAAATTATGACAATAAAAAAATCAGTTGAGTCTTATAAAAATTTGTATGTAATGGTATTTCAATTTTATATGGGACTTATATTACAGAATGATTAATATACATGAATACTTTTCTGATAAAATTATATTGGTAATCTAATTGGAATGAGTTTTAATTTTTACTTTTGTATCATTGTTGCTACACGGATATTGGATATTTTAATGAATTATGAAATCTTAAGTGCTACTGGATTTTGGATATTGAATATATCACCATCCTTGTAGATTGTTCAGTTCCACATATAAAATTTTATTATATATGTGTTTAAAAAGTTACTTAATATATGTTTGCTTTCCAGAGTATAAATGACTAAACATATACATATTAGATAGAAATAATAACAATTATTCAAAATTATAAATAACTATTAATCAGTTCATTTGCTTTTAACAATAAATCATAAAGAAAATGTGATTACAATACATAAATTTATGTTAGAAATATGATATTTAGTGAAGGGAAAAAAATAGATGCTGTAATATTCACATTTAGTTTTCATTAGCATATAATTAAAGTTATGTAGTTTAATATCCCATAGTGCATCTTAATTTCATTATTAATAGTTTACATTCCTCGCATTTATTTCTATAATATTAAAGACTTTTGTTTAATTTACATTAAATCTTTAATTACACATAATGTGAAAATATTTTATTTATATATATTTAATATATATAGAGATGGATAGTGGTGGTAGGTTTAATTAAAATTTTATTTATGTTTTTTTTTATTTTAAGAGTAAGTTTATTGAAAAGGGGGGGGGGGGGTTAATTTAAAAAAGTTTTTAAAGCAATCAATTTTTTTAAAAAAGAAGATGGCCTTTACATAGGCGAGAACAACTTGTATATAATTAACTAAATATTTTATTTTATTAACTTATTTAATTTTTTTAATAAATATAAAAATCGTCTTTAATTTTTTAAAATATATATATCAGAAAAATAATAAGATATCAGTTCCGGTTAAAGTAGCCACATTTTTTTTTTTTTTTGCTGCTGCTTGTATATTACTTTAAAAAATCAGCCGCATTAGCCAGCCATAAATGTCACGTGATGGATTCGTTGATATGACAAAAATGGTTAATAAATTGTTTTTATCATTACAATGTCTTAAATCAGTTTTTCTTATAATAATTTTGAAGAAAAAATATGTTAAATTAGGAAATTGTTTTGTTTTTCTACTCTAAGATTTTTATCGTAAATGTTGTTAAACGTTAAGTAAAAATTGAAATATACTTTACTCATCAAAAAGTAAATTTGTTTTATATTATTTTTAATATTATAACTTTGAGGTAATAAATACTGTTTATAATTAGAATTCAATTGATTAACAAATAAACTATTTTTTAATATAAATATAATGAGTACATATAAATGTTGTACATAATAAAAATTTGGGTGTGAGAATTAATATATATGTAGTTGCTGTAATTATGAAGGTCCTGTTCAGTGAAAACATATTCTTTTGCTATGTTCACAATCTGAGGTTTAAATCACGGCTTGATAAAAGTTTCAATCATGCTTGTAGATTTCCTCTTCAGATAGAAGTCAACCATAGACAAAGTCAATTATATAATTAATAGCTGGTAAATGGATTTTTATCAATTCTTTAGAGACTGTTAAAGCAAGAACAAAAAAACAACAACATTCAAATCCACATTAATCAGTTACCACTAGGCTAGTAAATAATACCTTTATTTTAGTTATTCCTTTACATGAAAAGAAGCTATATTGGAAAAAGTTTGGCTATTTAAATATTATTTTATCTATTTTTTTTCTTATATGTTAAAGCGTTGACCAGAAAGTGAACCCGGACCAGCTGCTTGGAAGGCAGTTATGCTAACCTCTAGGCCACCAACGCTTGACTTATTTGATCTATTTTATTTACATATGATGACATATGTGCATATTTTTATGAACAAAGCAAATAACATGGCTGCAATATTTATTGAGAAAATGATGTCATTAAACTAAAAATAACTTCCCCCCCCTCAGTGATGAACGTTTATCCATCAAAAAAACAACAACAACAGATACAATTCGAAAAAGTTTACAAGGGGGTGATTAAAAAACTTTTTATAATTTAATACTGTTTAATGTGAATACATTTGTTGTCAACATCTGATAATGATTAATTATAATTTCTTTCCACTTCTCTTTCTATTTTGCATTGATTTATATATATAATACCATAAGCTTCTTAACTGCACACTTTACAATGAAATTTAATATAGAACAGAATTTATTCTTTCTTGCATACTGTTTCAACAGGCTAGCAATCATTATCAGAGATATAACATTTAAATATATAAAACCATACAATAAATGCTTATCTATACATACATATTTATATATAAAAAATATTATAGACAATATCCTATATTATGAATTTTTAAATAATATAATTTTTTAATGATTTCCATAACTACATATTCTTATAAATTTTTAATTAATGTTATTCTTTATCTTATTCCTATTTTTAATTGATTTCTTTTATATAAATTATTTTATATTTTTAATATATATTCCTCCACATTTTTAATATTTAAATTTTTTTTAATAATTTATTTCTATCATTTTTACTATTTAATAGTTTTAAACGTCGTTTAATTAGTAATAAAAAGACGCCCATAGAGGGAGTGAGCGTGATAAAAATTTAAAATTATTTCAGTTAGAATTATATAGAAATTGTTGAGTTTAAAAGACACAAAGTTAATTAATTAAGAAGAATTAAAAATTCTGAAAAAATGGAATTATATAAATATATTATGTTGTTGTTATTATTACTTTTAATTAATGCATGTTTAAAACCATAATGAAGTAGTTAAAATTATAGCACTAAATTAAATTATTAAAAAAAGTTTAAAATAATATAAATGTGGAAAAATATATATTAAAAATATTAAACAATTTATATAAAAGAAATCAAAAATAGGAATAAGAATAATACTAATTAAAAATATAAGAATATATAATTATGGAGGTCATTAAAAATATATTTAAAAATCCACAACATAGGATATTGTTTATAATGTTTTTCGGTCTATATATAAATATGTAAGCATAGAAAAGCATTAATTGTATAGTTATGTATACCTAAATGTTATAGCTCTGATGATGATAGATGGTTGAAACTGTAAGCAAGAAAAAATAATTTCTATTCTACATTATATTAAATTGCATTAGAAAGTATTCACTTGAGAAGTATCTGGTATTTTATATAGATAATGATTAATCATGCTTTGAGAAATTAAATTTAAACATGGTATTAAAATTTTTAATACAAATAAAGTATATATTTTGTTTTGTTTTCTTTTGAAAAAAAAAAGCCACTCAGTGCAAGCCAAAGTAATCACTGGATGCAAAAAAGTTTATGCATAAAATTTGTATCTAGTGCTCATTCATCCAATATCCCCAAACTAGTTTCTGGTTTGCACTGAGTGACACTATCTATATTGAGAGTTTTGCCACATTATAACAGCTTGTGTAGGTATAATGAATAGTGACCATGTGATCTTTAGTGGTTTAAAATGTGTTTCTCTGAGTTTCTATAGTAATTGATTATAAAGCAATTAATTTGAAAAATTGAGTCTCTGGAAAGATAAATAACATTATTGCTAGTTGTTTCATAAACAATGATAGAACTATATTTGTTAAAAATATGTGGATTAGTAATTTTAATTATATCTATAATTAAAATTACAACACCTCATGATCACCATTTCTAGTATCTATCAATTACTATAGCTTGCATTAGGTGGCACTATTGATGGAGAAAGTCATTACTATTATAATTAATATTACACATGGATAAAGAAAGAAGCTGAGTTTTTCTATGTATTTATGTCTAATTAAAAAACAGATACATTAATTTTTAACTGAGTCATAAGAATTACATCTGAGTTAGAGATAGTGTCTGGTTTAATAAGAGATTAGCAATAATTATTATTGTATTTATCAGAGGTCAATAGTGCCAACATTTCAAGTGCAGAATATTTGACTTAAAATATAATAATTTTGTTTTGATAAATACTGAATAAATAATGTCAACATATAAGAGATTGTAAAAATCGATTTTTTTAAAAAAATTCATTTACACATGCATTAAATAATTGAAATCCTACATATGATCCCAAGAGATTATATAAGACAGGCAAAACTCTCTATACATATTGCCACTCAGTGCATGCCAGAGTAATCAATGGATGCATGAAGGCCTGTGCATAAAATCCCCACCTAGTTCCTACTCATCCATTATCCCCAGACTAGTTTCTGGCTTGTGGCCATCATCAGTGGGGAGCCTTGGATCTGAGATCACTGCAGCTAGATGATCCCTGCTGATGATGGCCACAAGCCAGAAACTAGTCTGGGGATATTAGATGAGTAGGAACTAGGTGGAGATTTTATGCACATGCCTTCTGGCATTCATTGATTACTCTGGCTTGCACTGAGTGGCAATACGTATAGTGAGTTTTACCTGTTTTAATAACAGTTAAGAGCAAGCATAAAAATAGTGATCATGTGAAGATTATATAAGACCTAGAAAAAGACCACATGTAAGATTGATGAATAAAATAAAGAAGTTTGTTGATGTGAAAAAGAGAGACTGGAAATTGGGAAAAAATGGATTAAATTTGGAGAAGTCTCTATCCTGTAGTGGATCAATAATAGTTAAAAATGATGATGATGATAAGAGTTGGGACTGAAGATTGCCTTCATCCAGAAATGTATATCTTGAGAAATCATTTATCTTTTTCAGATATCTTTGTCATAAGTTTAAGTGTGATGGAGTAAAAGTTTTAATTATATCTACAAAACTATAAATAATATAAAAAGATAAAAGAAGATAATAGGAAAAAACCTCACACTCTACCTTTAAAAAATATGGCTATTTCGCAGTGATTAGATTACATGGTGATACCAAGAAGATAAAAGGATTTTTACAAAGTTTTCAAAAATAAAATGGGAAGTTAAAGGAATAAAAATATTGAAGATTCATGCCATCTAGATTTTGCAGTTGATTTCGTTTTTTTTTGTTTTTTTTGCAAACAATTTTTTACAGCTTCAAAAAATGTTGCAAGAGTTATCAGATGAAAGTAAGAAAGTAGAATTAAAGGCAAATATTATAAAGACTAAAGTAAAGTCCAATGATTTTTCATTAAAAAAAAAAATAAAGATTGAAATCATGAATTAGAAGTTAATAGCTACAAATACCTTCATCAGATTACTAATATAGATATGATTAAAAGATATTTGAACCCAGTCTTTCAAGCTCCCTATAGTCATCCACTCTATCCAATATAACGGATACATATGACCACATACATGTAAAAAAGATAAATGATCTCTAATATATGTAATTTGTGCTAGACCAGCAGTCATCATATGGAAAAATAATGGATTAAATTAATTGGAGAATTAAACTTAGATGATAAAAAATATTAAAAGGAACTATGCATACACATTGAAAAGGGAGATTTTTAGTTAATATGCTTTACCAGTTCTTAAATATGGGATGTGAACACTTAACAGAGAATAATGTAGAGATTTCATACTGCTCAATAAAGTATGGAAAAATTCATGTTGGGAGTAATAAGAAACAAACAAATATTATCTCAATGAAAAAGAATTGAAATTGAATTGGTCTGGACATATTGCTGGGAAAATGAAAATAGATGACAATTGAAGTCACAAACTCGATCTCAAGAGATTGTAAAAAAGTTAAAAAAAGACAATTCATGAGATAGATGAAATAAAGAAAGTTTTGAGGGGATATTAAAAAGAAGAGGGGTTATGGATCATAGAAGCTGAATTAAGATTGAAGAGATTTTAATCCTACAGTGGGCTGATCATAACTGAAGATGATGATATTAAAAAAAAGGTTATCACTCAAGAGGTTGAGTAATATTTGAGCACTGAGACAACTGCAAATCAAATTCAGTTCAGAAATTTGTAGCTTTCTAATCCTGAACTATTATGTGAGATTATATATTTTAGAATCATCATAAGATAATAATTATACAAGGTCAAAAATGATTACAGTACAGTTGTTTGTAAAACATATTTCAGTCTCTCTCTAAATTATATATAAATATAACAAAAAAAAATCTTTTGATCACACGGGTGAGTGATACTGTTTAAAAATATAATATAAATCTATTTCTATCATACAATAATGTTTTAAAGTTATAGTTCATTAACATTTTGCAGTAAATAGGTTAATATATTTTAAAATAGATGTAAACCTATTGAAGAGATGTCAAGTCCAATTAGTATTTATAATATTTTTTTGACTATAGTGGCACACTACATAAAAAAATTGACAAATTCTCTATAATATGAGTACATTTCAGAAATATCTTTGAAGCACTTCCAATAATCCAAGCAAAGATAACAGCTACTTGACTCATTTTAATACTGTAAAGGTAATCTACATGAAGTCAAACATGAATTTGATCAGACATTTTTTCAAATTGTTTACATCTATTTTCGCGGTGCTATAAGCTACTTATTACATATTTTGACGTATTTTTAAATTAAGGTCTTTTAATAATATGATTCTCTGATTCTGTCTTTATTAATAAATAAACGTGTTGTAATAGGCTTATTTATATTAAGCACTCTTTGATATCAAATCAGTTACCATGACAATATTAATATATAAGTTGAGAGGCAATTATATATTCATGGTTTATTGACAGTACTCCAAGCAACCAAAAAGGAAAATTATTCCTGAAATTCATATATACTGCAGAGCCACAGGCCAATTTTTTCATGCAGTATGACAAACATGCAAAAAAGTATTATGCATAATGTTTGAAGCAGACATCTTTTCAAATTTATTTAGATTCATCAGAATATTAAATTAGTTTCTAATGTTACTTTTTCTTGTTATTAGTTCATAATTTTTTAATTGGTTTTCAAAAATTATATAAAAGATTATAATCTAAACATGCACTATAATATATATCTAGATCATCTTTAATCTAGAAAGGAAAAATCATATCTTAAACACACAAGTATAACTGAATTGTTAAATAATAATATTGAAAAAGAGCAGTATAGTTAAAATATATCTGCTTTTGACTGTCATATATTGAGTATAGATTTTTTTGTTTATAATAGAATAAACATTTTTTGAGTAGCTTTTATTATTTAATTAATTTTATATACTGATCTTTTTTTAATATTTACTTTATTATAAATAATATGATTACATTACTTTTAATATAATTTTTTATTCATTATTATATTTTTATGTAAAAATATGTATTAACATGTTAAACAAAATTCAAATCATGCATATAGAATTGTTAACATGATGCAGCATAAAAGCTTTATTAGTTTGATATATAAACAATTACCAATGGTGAGAAAATATTGATTAACCTCTCAATATCCTATTTCTGAAAAAATAAATATATAATTCCACTTTTGGGCAGAGAACTCAATATTTGACATTATGATTAATTGTTAATTTTACTAAGGAATATACAAATTGTTATTATTGTAATGGTCAGAATCGTGTGATCAGCCAACAAAATTCAGAGACCCAGCAAAAGTACTTCAAACCCAGCATGTTTGGGATATGGTAGTCGTGGAACAGTACTAAGCTTTAATCTATTTGCCAGTGCTCCAAAATCTCCACTATCCAACCAATGCTTTTGATGCTACTAATGGTCATCATTTTTTTCGGTCTCAATGGTCAGGATAAACAAGGACTCGATCAATTCAAACTTAGCCTGTCATGCACTAGAATTATTAAATTAAGCTAAGATACTCACCAAATACTTTGATATAGCTCAGAATATTGTTTCAAATATTTCATAGGTTTTGGATATATACATATATGACTTAATTAAGTGTGAACATAGTTGGGTGGATATGATGAACCAGGGAATGACATGACAATGATTTATTAACACAATTCATTAGAAGATAGAAATAATAATAACAATGTTTGGATCTTATTATGATCCATGTATGGGCATTACATTTAACCCAAAAAATAATAATTACAATATTTAACTCTCAGTTATTGATAGTGGTACAGTATTTAGATATCACTAGGATAAATGTATGATTTTTACAAAGAATTCACCTGTCAATAATGACAACCAAGGTTTTGAACTAAAAATAACAATTACAATAATAAACCTCAATATTAGATGTGTGTGAGCATTAGACTGAAGTCGTACTATCAATAATGACAACAGAAGTTATGGACAAAAAATAATAATTTCAATAGTATTTAAACATTAGTGTTAGATGTGTGTGTGTGCATTACAATGAAGTCATACTGGAATTCATGACAACCACAATTATGAATCAGTATGATACTGTATGGGTATTGCAAATTAACCAGAAACAATAATTACAATGCATAATAAATATCAGTATTATATGTGTGTAAGCATAAAACAATTTTTTTGTTGATAAATGATAATATTTGATCAAGAAATATGCCACTATAAAATTAATATGCCAATTGTCAAGAGTAAACACAATACCTGGTTATATTAAGTTAGAGGCCAGAAATATATATATAATAAATTTATGTGTGTGTTCACATACATAGGGAAAGCTAAGTATATTTTTTATTATTATATTTACTTTTAATATTCCCAGCAGGAGTTATGGACCAAAGCATAATGCTATCTCCCTTCACTATTAATAGTTATATGGTAAATATGGTTTATTTATCCCACACAGCATTACCAACAGGCATGGTTAAGAAATCTAATTACAGAGTTCAGTGGAATCTGGGTTTGAATCTTGTGCCGGCTACATTATTAGTGGCATTGGCAAACATGGGCCGATCTCCTTTATTGAGCAATAGAATATATAGATTAGTTCCCATGAGAACACATTCACAGTCAGCGTGGCATGCATAGGAACTGGAGCGTGGGTTTTGAATCCCTATCATCATAGATTACCCATTTATTGACTCAGAAACATGGCTATCTCGTATCACCAGGACCAGTAAAAATATCTGTCTGGCAGCTTGCATAGCATTACTTGACATATATTCATTATTAAAAGCCATATAGGCACAGATCATTCTATTAAGCAACACTGATAGATTTTCCCATAAAAAGCATTAATTCATATCTGTATAGATATTTTCTTAGGCCTCTGTTTCATAAGTAATAATGAGAAATTTTGAGATAACCATATTTTATAGGCTATAAAACGCACAAGTGCTTAAATATAAAGCTCACCACAAAATGCTAAATAAGCAAAAACACTACTGCTGAGATATTACTCTTTCCCCAAATGCATGCGTCACTAAATATATAGTGAGATGAACACATACCTTTGTAATAAGTAATATTGCCCATTTTATATTTAAGAAAAGAAGCACTATCATTATTATTATTCTTTTTTAACACATAAATAAACCCATATATATATATATTATTTCATTTTTAATTGTCATAAAGAATCTTAATCTAAATCAAATAAATAATTTTAACACTCATTTATATTCTTAATTTTCTTTAACAAGGTACTGTAAAAGTAAATGGCGAATTTTAATCCAGATATTTGATTTTTTCTCTATCTCTTTTTTTTAACAAATTAAAATGACATTTTTAACTAATAAGAACTAGGCAAACGATTTAAGAAATTCAAATTTGACTGTCTGTTACTTTATAATTATAAAAACAAATAGTTACCCTTCTCTCACTTAAGCTTGGAGATAAAGCAAACAGATTTATACATAAATTGGTTTAATAGTAAAAATATCATTTGTCCCTATACTTGGCTGGGTTGGCATAAATAAATTAATCAATAAAATATATATTTTTATAATTAAAGAAAACATACTGGCATATTTTAAAATAAATATATAAAAGCTGTATTTATAAACTCTATAGTAATCTTTTGTTCCATTTAGAATTAGACATTACACTCTTTTTTTTACCATTAATAAGTAAAAATCTAGTTATAACACAAATTGACTTGTTAAAAATAATAATAAAAGAAATTAAAACACTCATATATATCACTGTCCTTTTGAAACACATCTTTTTTTAAAACAGTCTTTTACTGATCATTTATAAATATGAAGAAATTAAATATTCCAGAATTTTTTTATAGAAGGCATTTTTAGTATATAAATATTTTTTAAAGATTAAAAGTTCATACTTGCAATGATGTCACCAGCAGTGATCTTCTTACTGCTTCGTCTTCTTATTTCAGGACCCTTTTGGCTTTACTGGGACATAATACAGGCTGGATTCAAAGTTGGTTCTCCATTTTTGCAGCGGCAGCAACATAGAATCAATTAGATTTCTTTTCTTCTACAGATGCATTTTTTCTGGAGATTTCCCCTGAGAGGGGAAAGGTAAATTTTATCTACTCACAGATCATGGTTAATATCTGGCATCAGCTTAATTTCAATGTCTATTAGAGAGAGTGACTTTCACTTTCACTCTTAAAACTTTTTTTTCTTTTTCTTTTTTACTGTTTGACTGCCAACAACTCTATTGCTTTGACTTTCACTTTGATTTTTACTCTTAAACTCTTCTTTACTCCCTTGACTAGAAAACCAACCAGTTTTTATATGAAAAATGTTAAACAAAACTTTACTCAGCCAAATCAAAAAGTCTTTGTCTAATCTTATATTTTTTCTTAACACCTATATCATAACTGCCTTTGTTAGAAATGAAAATAGACTGGTTGATTGATCTTTAATTTAAACCAGTTGTCATAATCCTATTAAGATTAAATTAAGGTATGAAAATTTTGATTGCATTTTTAACTGCCATTTAAAGATGAGAAATAATTAACATTTCCCTGCAACTCTATGAATGTTTCAAAAAAATAGACTCGTAAAAATTGTTATTTCCAAAGAAAGAATGAGTCAACCTTCTTTGTCTTTTAGGAAAAACATATAGACAAAGAAAATATATTTTTCTTTTGCAAATATATAACAAAAAAATGTATTTCAATAAAACAAAACATACATATATGCCCTCTCATTCAATAACACACACACACATCCATATATTATTTTCTAACCAAAAATGAAAAAATCAAATATTTGATCAACAAAATATATACATATCCTATTTTTAAATGACTAACATGAAGCTCTGTGTGTGCATACACACTGATTGCTTCATTATATTATTTATCTACAAGCTATAATTTTTACTTTAAAGCAAATCACATCTATCTTAACCTTTCTACAGTCAAAGCATGAAATGTACACTTACTACTCCATACATCTCTAGTGATTCCTACATGTTCAATATATCATATGTTTATTGAAGTTAGTTATTAGGAATGTTTTTCTGTTATTAAATAGTTATAATTGTATGACTTCACATAATGATTTTCTATGCCTACCCAAGCTGTTAAAACAGTAGCAAAATCTCCAACAGTAGGGCTACCTAGTGCAAGTCTTAGTAATCAATGGATGCAAAAAAAGGAATGTATGACATTCTTTATTTTAATTTTTGTTTTTAAACAGAAGGTATGACTGGGGGGAGGGATATAAATTGTGGATGCTAGCAAGAGTAAATTAAACTGGAAAATGTTTAAATCATCATCATTCATGCTAATTTTATTCACTGGTTCTTGGATAAAGTAACACGATAACTATTATTTATGTGTTATAATATAAATAATGTTCAAATTGAATTTAATAGCCCAAGACTTCTACAGTATGCATAAATATACCATTAAGTGTAGTTGTTTTCATTTATCAGCACTGTAGAAGTCATGTGTGATCTGAGAGCTACAAACATCCTTTGCTTCTAATATTGTTACATATATCCGGAACATAGGTTTAAGATCAAATGTATGCTTGTGTTAAGCCATAACTTTTAAGCTATAGGTGGACTATAACGTGTTTCATAAGGGTATGTGATGTTGTTATGTGTCCAAAACAAATCACTTAGCAAAATATTTTTGCAAATTTTGAAAAAGTATTTATGGTTTGAGCATAGAAATAATGTTTGTTATGACTGATACAAACATTTTTCAAAACCAGTTATTGAAAATTCTTTTAATTAATATTGAAGACATTTTTTAGATAGTATTTTTTTTAACAATATTCATGTTTTGGCAAACATTACTTTTAGCAGGCCAAAACATGCACCCTCTGGCAGAATAACTTTGAGCTACAATGCATAGTCCTCAGCAATACATATAATAAATTCCACAAAAATGGTGTCATTATTGCAAAGAGCCCTGAATGAAAATTTCTGCAAATAGGATGAAAATAAGGCATTGTTGGTACCAAATTGCCATTTTAGCTTATGTTTTCACATGCATCCATAGATTCTCTACATGTATGGATATCTGCTTCATTTAAATCCATGAAGTTCTCCTTGTGCACAACAACAGAATGTCTGATGGATATATGGCACTGATATAATCTACATTGCCATCTAACACCATCTGCACCTTTAGAATATCTCACCAATGAACACTGTTCATCGCAAATGCTGACATAGGACATTGTTCTTTAGCAGCAGCCTCATCACTAACTACCTCATTACTAATTCTGGAGTTTGAAGTTTCTTCATCAACTGCCATGAACACCAATATTCTGTGCAAATAACTGGAAGATCTAACACTTCATTTACTAGCATGATAAGTGACACACAATTTGTATCTTTCATAGCCTTATTGTAGTTAGTCATGAAATAATGTGATTATCACATGAGTCCTCTGAATAGATTTCAAAGCCAGATGGTGTACTTACAGTTACTTTTGTTAAAGTACCAACTTTCTAACTACAGATATTGTCAAAGAATTAAGTTTGCCATTACAAATGTTGTCAAAGTACCAACTTTAAAACTATAGAGGAAAAAAGAAAAAGTAACAAAATTCGAAAAAAACAACTTCCAAATTATTCCACCAGAGCACATATGTTTCAACCTGCTAAAGTAATGTTTACCAGTTTCTGATATTTGAAAAGAAATTTTTTTTCTACAACAGTATGATAAAGCAACTGCATATATGAAAATGCAATCTTTAAAATATATAATACATGGTTGCAAAAAATCTTTGATAAATAACACACAGAGGAGGAGGATAATAATATAGCATTATAATATACCACTAAGAATTACAATGCTGTAATAATTTATCAAAATATTCAAGTACAAACAAAAACTGGAGTGCTGTTTTTTTTGGATTATGGTGAACTTCACCGAAAAAGCAATTAGCATTAAATATTACCAATATCACACTTTTCTTTATTTTGCTGTAATATTCTATAAATACAATTTATCCAAAACACTTTGGGCTTTTTATAGTAAAACTCTTTATTTGTACATTTATACATATACCTACATTTCAACTGTCCTGCAATCTTCTTCAGAGCCAGTTCACTTTTAAGAGATTAAAGTGAACTGGCTCTGAAGATGACTGCAGGATAGTTGAAACATATGTATATATGTACAAATAAAGAGTTTTGCTAAAATGTGTTCAAAGTAGTTTGGATAAATTGCACTTAGCATTAAGTTATAAAGAAGAAAGAAACCATTTCAAAATGCAGATGAAAATTTTTAAAAAGGGATTTTACTGCATAAGCAATAAATAAAAATTTGCACCCCTCCACACATTTTTGCACATAATAGTAATGAAATGAGTGTCTCTCTCAGATACATACAACCTCTGCTGAAATTTTTTGACTATGATCTTTGCAGAGTTAAAGAAAAACTTTATTCTGTGGAAATGTGGATCATCATTATATCCTCATAATTAAGCACACAAGGATGAGTTATGTATTTCTTTTTTTAGATATATTTGCCACAACCATAGGTGGTTATATTATTAGTACTCCTACTTTTTAAAGGATTGTAAAATTTGCTTGACATTTAATTATGAACTTATTTCACCTTGTGACTTGAGTAATGTCTTCTAAGTGTTTAGATAAGGAATATCAATTTTATGGATTACTATCCTATCTAGTGTTATTCTAGCAATGTATGGATAAATTGATGGTCTTTGCACTGAAATACTTATCATTAAGCAGTTGTGTCATGATAACGATGAAAGAAAATATCACTTTATTAGAGTCTTAATTGAAATATGCCTGATCTTTATATATCCATCCCATTCTATTGCAATATATATTAATTAGAACAATATTTCTAATATCATAAACTACAGCAATGAAAAATATTTGTCACAGTATGTAGTGGAGGAAGGTTTATTATCTCCATAATTGCATATTATTAGAAATGTTGTGCTAAGTAATATTTATATTTTCAATACTTGGTTATTTATTCTATCTTGTGAAATAAAATTATTTGTATTGAATGAGGCTCTGATAACGTTTAAATATAATTGAAAGTTACCCTGAATTAGTTGTCAGATTTACTATTCTTATAAACACTAGAAAAGTAAATGCAAATGAATTAATTTTACACTTGAAAGATGAAATCTGATAATGGAAAGCAATGCATTAAATACATATACCACCAGGAAAATATAATTTGCCATTAATACATCACAAAAAACCCAACATTTCTATTATTTTTACTTTAATCTTTCAGAAGTCATGGTCAATTTGAGATATATATATATTTAAATATTATTACTTATATCAAGTGTATATGGCCAGAGTCATAACTATCTGCATATATGTATGTGATTTGGTTATATGACAGCTTCACAAGGATGTCTGATATTCAAAAATAAACTATATCTGAGAGATACTATAAACTCTAAGATCAGTGTTAGTATAGCTGTGAAAATAATTTTTTGATTATAACTGAAAGTAAAATAATCCTGTATTTTAAACCACTAAACATCACATGATCACAATCTCTTATACTAGCACATAATTATTATTAAACAAGGCAAGACTCTCCATACAGTAGTGCCTTCTGGCATACATTGATTACTCTGGCTGGCACAGGGTGGCACTACTGTATGGAGAGTTTTGCCTTGTTTAATCCTATATTTTATTATCAAACTTGCAATGTTTAATTATTTTTTTTTTTAGCATTTCAGCACACACTAGAAATAAATATTCACGTAATAAATAATATTTCTGTAATGTAATTTTTACTACACATTTACAGAAATATTCATTAAGTGAAAATTTCTAGTTTACAGAATGATTAATAAAAATTATTAATAGTAATAAATATATCTCTCGGATATATGCAACTTCTGCTCCAAATTTCTTTAGACTATACCCTTTATATTTTTACATTTCTTTGTTTAATAACTCCTAGACTGTAATTGAAAATAAATAAAAAATCACATATTTTATTATAAAAATATAATAAAGGCAGATTTTCTGAGTAACTTCTTCTTCTTCTTCTTCTTCTTCTTCTTCTTCTTCTTCTTCTTCTTCTTCTTCTTCTTCTTCTTCTTCTTCTTCTTCTTCTTCTTCTTCTTCTTCTTCTTCTTCTTCTTCTTCTTCTTCTTCTTCTTCTTCTTCTTCTTCTTCTTCTTCTTCTTCTTCTTCTTCTTCTTCTTCTTCTTCTTCTTCTTCTTCTTCTTCTTCTTCTTCTTCTTCTTCTTCTTCTTCTTCTTCTTCTTCTTCTTCTTCTTCTTCTTCTTCTTCTTCTTCTTCTTCTTCTTCTTCTTCTTCTTCTTCTTCTTCTTCTTCTTCTTCTTCTTCTTCTTCTTCTTCTTCTTCTTCTTCTTCTTCTTCTTCTTCTTCTTCTTCTTCTTCTTCTTCTTCTTCTTCTTCTTCTTCTTCTTCTTCTTCTTCTTCTTCTTCTTCTTCTTCTTCTTCTTCTTCTTCTTCTTCTTCTTCTTCTTCTTCTTCTTCTTCTTCTTCTTCTTCTTCTTCTTCTTCTTCTTCTTCTTCTTCTTCTTCTTCTTCTTCTTCTTCTTCTTCTTCTTCTTCTTCTTCTTCTTCTTCTTCTTCTTCTTCTTCTTCTTCTTCTTCTTCTTCTTCTTCTTCTTCTTCTTCTTCTTCTTCTTCTTCTTCTTCTTCTTCTTCTTCTTCTTCTTCTTCTTCTTCTTCTTCTTCTTCTTCTTCTTCTTCTTCTTCTTCTTCTTCTTCTTCTTCTTCTTCTTCTTCTTCTTCTTCTTCTTCTTCTTCTTCTTCTTCTTCTTCTTCTTCTTCTTCTTCTTCTTCTTCTTCTTCTTCTTCTTCTTCTTCTTCTTCTTCTTCTTCTTCTTCTTCTTCTTCTTCTTCTTCTTCTTCTTCTTCTTCTTCTTCTTCTTCTTCTTCTTCTTCTTCTTCTTCTTCTTCTTCTTCTTCTTCTTCTTCTTCTTCTTCTTCTTCTTCTTCTTCTTCTTCTTCTTCTTCTTCTTCTTCTTCTTCTTCTTCTTCTTCTTCTTCTTCTTCTTCTTCTTCTTCTTCTTCTTCTTCTTCTTCTTCTTCTTCTTCTTCTTCTTCTTCTTCTTCTTCTTCTTCTTCTTCTTCTTCTTCTTCTTCTTCTTCTTCTTCTTCTTCTTCTTCTTCTTCTTCTTCTTCTTCTTCTTCTTCTTCTTCTTCTTCTTCTTCTTCTTCTTCTTCTTCTTCTTCTTCTTCTTCTTCTTCTTCTTCTTCTTCTTCTTCTTCTTCTTCTTCTTCTTCTTCTTCTTCTTCTTCTTCTTCTTCTTCTTCTTCTTCTTCTTCTTCTTCTTCTTCTTCTTCTTCTTCTTCTTCTTCTTCTTCTTCTTCTTCTTCTTCTTCTTCTTCTTCTTCTTCTTCTTCTTCTTCTTCTTCTTCTTCTTCTTCTTCTTCTTCTTCTTCTTCTTCTTCTTCTTCTTCTTTTCTTCTTCTTCTTCTTCTTCTTCTTCTTCTTCTTCTTCTTCTTCTTCTTCTTCTTCTTCTTCTTCTTCTTCTTCTTCTTCTTCTTCTTCTTCTTCTTATTATTATTATTATTATTATTATTATTATTATTATTATTATTATTAATATTATTATTATTATTATTATTTTCATCATCGTAAATATTGGAAAACTAAGAACTTAAATTATTATAACAATTTTATTAATTATAGAAGATTGTCAAAGGTTATATATCATAGAGATTTTCAAAAATTTATACAAAATACTGAAAGTCATATTTCTGATAATCCCTTGCAATTTTGGTCTCTAGTTAAGGATTTAGGTATTACAAAAAAAAATTACAGAATAATAATTCTAATCTAGTTGCTGATGATTTTTCTCATTATTTCTCAGAGCTTTTTAAACAATCTAATTCTTTTACTGATTTGACTGAAAATAATGATCTAGTTGAAGAAAGAATAACATTGGATTCATTTATTGAATCTGATGTTATTTTTGCTATTGGGCAGCTTAAATTACATTCTAGTGTGGGCCTTGACAATATTCCAGCTTTCATTTATAAAGGATGTGCTCAATACATTGCTTCTCCTCTTTTGCATATTTTTAATTGCTCTTTAGCAAATGGTACTTTTCCTACATCCCTTAAAATTGCTAAAGTTGTTCCTATTTTTAAGAAAGGATCTAGAGATTTGGTAAGTGACTATAGGCCTATTTCAATTCTACACACTGTTGCTCGAATTTTTGAAAGATGTTTGTATAATAAAATTATCTTGGATGTCTCTAAGGTTTTGGCACCAGAGCAGCATGGATTTTTGCCTAATAGGTCCATTGAAACAAATTTGCTAACTATTTTGATCACATTTCAAATTCAATTGAGAATCAATCTAGGTTAGATGTTGTTTATTTTGATATGTCCAAGGCTTTTGATAGAGTTAATCATAAAATTCTTCTTCAGAAGCTTTGTAGGTTAGGTTTTTCTAAATTATTAATTAATTGGTTTGACTCTTTTCTTAGGGATAGAATGTCTTGTGTGAGGTTTAATGGTAAATTGTCATTACCTTATTATTGCTTCACTGGGGTGCCTCAAGGCAGTGTTCTTGCACCTTTATTATTTAATGTATACATTGATGACCTAAAAACATGCATTAAATTTTCACATCTTCTATGTTATGCAGATGATTGCAAAATTTTTAGGCATATTTATTCTATTAATGACTGTTTTTTACTTCAAAGTGATGTAAATAATTTCTTGAATTGGTGTGAATATAATTATATAGATATAAATATGGATAAGTGCTCCATTGTCTCTTACTCTAGAAAATCTGAAGTCTTAAGGTTTTCCTATTATATTGGGGACTCTAAAATTATAACAAATGATCATCAAAGAGATCTCGGAATAATATTTTCCAATAATGGATCTTTTCGTAATCACATTAATTTTATGGTGAATAAATCTTTTAAAATTGTAGGAGCTATTTACAGATATGGAAAAGCATTTAATAAATTTACAAAGATTAAACTTTTTATATCCTTAGTTCTTCCCATCTTGGAGTATGGTTCAATTATATGGAATCCTCATAACAGGACAGATATCATAAGAATTCAGTCTGTTTTTGACAAATTTGCAAAACTAAATAGTTTAAGTAATGAACACTATATTGATTTACTACTGAGACGAAAAACAAGAGATCTCAAACTTCTTCATAAATTCATCTCCCAGAATATTTCTGTATCTAATTTGCTTTCTAACTTAGGTATTAAAAAAAAATTATAATACTCGTACTCATAATGTTTTTGAACTGAAAAATTGTAAATCTGATGTATTAAGATTTTCCCCTTTATTTCGTTTACCTAGAACTTATAACAAAGATTTTGGTAATGATGATGTTTTTAATTTGGATTTTAAACAATTCACTAAAGTCCTCATAAAAAAATATTTTCCTTAATTTCATTTGATATATTGCCTTTTTATTTATTTGTGCATTTTATTGATTTTCTATTTTATTGGTATTATTTATTTTATTATTATTATTATTATTATTTTTTTAATGCTTATTTAGATTTGTATTATTGTGCAATCTATAATTGGCTAAATGCTGTTGATATGTACATTAAATAAATAAAGAATTGAATTGAATTGAATTATTATTATTATTATTATTATTATTATTATTATTATTATTATTATTATTATTATTATTATTATTATTATTATTATTATTATTATTATTATTATTATTATTATTATTATTATTATTATTATTATTATTATTATTATTATTATTATTATTATTATTATTATTATTATTATTATTATTATTATTATTATTATTATTATTATTATTATTATTATTATTATTATTATTATTATTATTATTATTATTATTATTATTATTATTATTATTATTATTATTATTATTATTATTATTATGTTAAGATACAACATTTGTATTATAAGTTTGATTATAATTATTTGCAATTTAGCACAAATAATAGATATATCATATTATTTCCACATACAATTTAGTGCAATGGCAGAGAGCCTGATTTGAATGATTAAAACACTAGATTTTTTTAAAGTTATAATAAATAATAAAAAACATATACAGCAGCTATATAAAGATATATTAATAATAAATTCACACAAAAAGCCTTTTTGGTGCATGGTTTTTGTCCTTTTCAAACGTTAAACATTTATTTTAATATTAACTAATTATTGCGGATAGAACACCATCTGGTGTTTTATAATGGGAGTAAGATAACAAAAATAACACCATAAAATATCAGTAAAATAAAACAAAACCATATAGATATCCAACATAACTCCAAAGAATTGATTACATATATATATATATAGCTATTGTAATTATAAATTTCAATGCTTTATCTCTAAAGAAATGTAATGAACAAATCCCCAAGACGTATAGAGCAATGGTTTAATAACATAAATTAAGTATGGCATGCTTAGCATGCTTTCAACTTAAAAAAAGGCATAAACATAGACGTAATTGTGATCGGAGTGTGGGTGTATATATTGAGTGCAGGTTAATTTACATAATATTTGCATTTTGGATTATGTAGGTTGGTTAGGCCATTTTTTGGAAAGGGGGATGCAGGACTGCTTTTTGTTAATGGTGTTTGTCCCTTGAAATGTGCCATGCTTTTTTGATTATGCATTTGGCATCATTGCACTCTGTGCAGATGACATTGAAGTGGGTGGGCTGAAAGACATGGCCAGTTTTGGAAAAGCAGTCAAAGAAAATTGAATGAGTGTCTGCATGTGTTTTGGCTTTATATAATGATATGAGTACTGAGTAATATGGGTTGATAAATATTCTACATAATTAAATGCCATGGATCTTGACATTTAATTATGTAGAATCTTTAAAAATGGAGGTCAGTTGGTAGTCTCTCCTTTGAGTTGTTGAGTAGAAGATGCAAGGGAGGTGATGTGCAAAATGCAACTTGGGTGTGTAGTTGTGATGACTTTGGCGATGCTGTGAGTAATTCTGGGTATGTATAGAGGGGAAATCCAGACCTTTTTATTTGTGGGTGGAGAGGAGTGTCACTTTCTATGGTAGAAATTTTTTAATCATTTGAAGTAAAGCTGAATCCTTGTAGCCAACATTGTGTAGTTTAGAAATGTATGTGCTGGTTTGGTCCTTTTTGTCTGATTCAAATTTGCAAAGGTAGCAGTTACAGTGCAGCAAGGCTTTAAATCCAGCTAGTTTATTAGAGCTTAGTTTTGATCAAGCCTCATTATCCCCACAAAACAGACTTTATATTGAAGGACTAACTTGGATTCACAATACCATTATAGCTTCATTAGATAAGATTTACTATATAATGGAAAATGGTTGGCCCATAGGATTCTCCATAAGGAGCATTATCTTGAGTATCTTTCTCAATCTCTTCAAAGAAAGGATTCTACCTTCATGTTGTACCTTATACCCCTCTCTATTATGTTGTGCTATGTGGATGATATTTTTATTTCCAAGCCAGTCTTCTTGATTAGCCAAATCCAGAAGTACCTTGCTCATACAACATCTCTCATATAAACCCGAGAGGATGAGGTCAATCTTAACAATATCAAATTCCTTAATCTCTACATACAGTGTGAGCAAATTTAAATGCATAAAAAATGTATACATATGCACACCTTCATCCCCCAAAAATCACTCAAACTGAGTACTCATTAATTATAAGGACTTAAAGCTGACCTATACCATAACTGCTACTTTTGCAAATTTTAATCAGGCAAAAAGAACAACATCAGCACCTACGTCTCCGAACTAAGCAACATTGGCTACAAAGATTTAGTTTTATTTCAAAGGATTAAAAATTTCTACCATAGAAAGTGACTTCCCCCTCCCCCAACCCACCAAAGTCATCAAAGCCACACACTAAGTTGCATTTTGCCCATCACTTTCCTTACATCAACTACTCAACAACACGAAGGACAGGCCAATTGAGCTCCACTCTTAAATATGCTACAAAATTAAATGCCAAGGTCCCCAGCTTAATTACAGCTTAACTTGCCCTTCTGTCTATTACAGTGAATTTCAGGCCAACTTATGAACTATTCTTACTCAGCACTTATAAATTTATAATAGAGCCAAAATTTATGCAGATATACACTCAATTTTTTTCAATCACTTCTCAACAACTGGTCATGTCTTTGAGCCCACCCACTTTAATGTCATCTGCATAGAGTGCAATGATGCCAAATGCAAAATCAAAGAAGCATATCACATTTCAAGAGACAAACACACCACCAACAAAAGGGAATCTTACATGCTCCATCCATTTTTCTAAAAAATGACCTATCCAAAATACATAAAATTATGTAAATTAGCTTGTACACAATATTTATATACACCCATACTTCCATCACAATTACTGCATTGTTTATGACTTTTCTAAGTCAAAAGCATGCTAACCACATCATGCTTAATTAATGTTATTAAAGTTTTGCTCTATATGTCCTGCATATTTATTACATATAGCTATTGTATGTGATTTTTATTATTTATTATAAATTATATAAAACAGCATAATGGATTTTATTAATGATCATTTTTGATGATTTTTTTAAAAGGTATTATTTTTACTATATTTTTATTTATAATTACTTTTAAATTGTTGCATTCTTCACATCTTTAATTACGATGTGGGGATCACATTCTAAATGCTTAGATCTTCTAAGATTTTTTTTTATTTTTAAAAATTATTTTTAAAATATGTTTGATTTTCAAATAAATCTCACTGAATTTTTCATAATCATCATTATTATCATTATTAGCTAATCACAAATGAGTATGACTATTCCAACTCCAAAAAAAAAAGAAAGAAAATTTTCAACAAATAATAGTAATGACAACAAATAATAGTAATAATGATGATGGTGATGTTTTGCAATGACTATACAAATCAATCCATGAACCATGACCACAAATACTGCCACATATTAAATATGCTAATCCAGGGGTGGGCAATTGTTTTGACTCGGGGGCCACAGAGGTTGGTGGAGGGCCGCATTGGGGCCACTTTGTGGAAGCGAAGGTTAGTGAAGAGCTGCACCTTTTTTTCATGACACTGTAAAAATACTGCTTTATTCCCTGTATTACCAAGGAAATATTGTTTGTCCATTCTTCATTAAACACATGACATTCATCACCGATTTTATATTTTTTTGGAGAATTAATGGTTTCACTAAAGTTGGAAATGTATATATTTGCTCATGCAAAGACAAAATTGAAATTAACCAGATCAACTGGAAAAGCACTGCACATCATATCTACACTGCGCATGTGTATTGATGTGGCCATCCTAGTGGAAAATATGAGATAAATCTTCGGTCATGCATGGGAAGGAAATCTCAGTTCAAGGTTGATTTTTTTGATTGTCTTGGCAGGCCACATAAAAACTCTTAGCAGACCGCATGTGGCCCTCAGGCTGCTATTTGTCCACCCCTGTGCTAACCCATTAATTTGCTTATTTGAATTTTGTGATTATATCATTTTTAAATTTTTTTTCAGCATATTTCCTTTCTTAAAGACTTCAACATCATAACTAATTATCTTCCAATAAAAATAATCATTATAATCTTTATAATGTAAGTATTCTCTGTGTTCCTACAAAAACAATATTCAAGTTAACCATAGAATACTTAAAAAAAAATTTTTTTTAAAGAAAATATGTTACTGTATATTTGTTTTATATACTTAATCCAATGAAGCTGTGATTTTATCACAGTAGACTATTCAGCAAGCTGAAGACCACATTGGTTGATGTTAGGATTATGCCTTTATTTACATTTTTAGAATGTTTTTATGGTGAATCCTTAAATAAAATTTTTAAAGGCCTTTATTATATTAATAGAGCATCCAAGCCTCACTTTTATATAATAAATTAAAATAGTTAAGGCTTTACTTCATTAGCGTTTGAAATCAATTAATATATATATATATATGCTCTGCGCACAGATAATGAAGCTATTATACGTAAGAAAGATTATCAAAAGTTACCGCCAAGCACTTTCGGGACAGTTTATAGTCCCATATTCATGGATACTTGTGTTTAGTTAAGGACTGTAATATTAATGCAAATTTATGCAAATTCATATGAAGATGCTACATAGACCATTTTCGAGACAGAGATAGCATCTGTCTCGAAAATGGTTTATGTAGCATCTTCGTATAAATTTGCATAAATATTACAGTATTTAACTAAACACAAGTAGCCATGAATATGGGACTATAAACTGTCCCGAAAGCGGGTAATTTTTGATAATTTTACTTACGTATAATAGCTTCATTATCTGTTCGCAGAGCACACATATATATAATAAATTAAAATAACAGCCCTACATATAACTAAATTAGTACCAGTAGTTATTTATATCACTGTGGTTAAATGCCCTGATTTTTTATTTTATTGAATGCAGCAGTAGTATACATATTGGAATTGGTGTTACACCTTATCTAAGTTTGCTTTTCTATTTAGGAAAATACCAATTATTTAAATTGGCATGTATTCTCAACTTGATAACTATACAGACTAAAAATTGCTGAAGCTTTTTTTTTGTTCATCAATCTCTAATAAAGAATTTGACTTTTTTTTTTTTCAACGTTAATTACTAAATCAAATTCAGAATAAAAAATATATTCTGTATATCATCTTTTGCATTCGTAAGAATAGCTCAATCATATCAGCATAGTCTAAATTCAGGAATCTAGAAAATAAAATTCTTATTAATGCTTTCAATCGGTTAAGTTTAAAATACCATCATCAAACATACATGACATCTTCATACTTGCATCGGGCATAGCAAATTTTAAATTATTTATCTTTAAAAAAAAAATCGCATTTATATTTTCAATTTTGGGGTGTTTTTTTATTTTTATCAGAGCTGCTCTCTCAATTTTACCACACGACAATCATCTATCAAAGCAGAAATGCGCTAGTATATTTCTTTTTATCCATGATCTATCTTCGAATCTTGTCTAATTATTGGCTCAAACTTTACTTTTCAAATTGAAATTTGGGTTTTGTTTGGGATCCTGTCTTTTTTTAAAAAAATCTTTTCTTTATACTAGGAATAATTAATTATCTTTCTTATGAATCGCAATCAAGCATGTGTATATATAGAAGCATACACATACAAAACAATTATGCATAACAAAATTTCAAATAAAAATGATTCAAAATAAACGTCTCCCACTATTAACAATATGTTTGCATATGTCTGTGTATACATATATGTACATATGTGCGTAGGTTGCTTTAAAATATTAAAATTAATAATCTTTTTCTCTTCATGAAAAAGAGAATTTTTTTTTTAACTCATTATCCTAATTTTACATTATACTTGTTGAAAATTTTCTGAATAGAATCTGCTAAGCCATTCTCAGAGCTCAACTAACTCAAGTTTAAGCATTTCCCCAAGTATCTCACTCTGGCAAAGTAAACACACATTAGGGCACTTGGAATCAAAAGTAAATGCCAAGAATCTGAAAGAATGACACTTGGAACGTTTAGAGCATGCTCAGAAGCTAAAAATAAACACACTCTAGGTTTTCTGTAAATTTTTCAACAACAGCATTAGCATTCTCCTACAATAAGCGATAACTATGCAGAAAGTAAACCTGGAGATCAAACTAAAAAAAGAAATCAATGAATGTTTAAAATATATTTAATTCCCTTGGATATATAAAATCTCGACTTTTAACCTCAGATAAACCCAAGACATTTAGTGTGGCAGTTTTCATCTTAATTTTGTTGATGGGAAAATAGTAATTTAAATATTTAAAAAATTAACAAATTAAATACTTGAGTTTAAAATTATACTTGAAACTGCCAAGATTAAAACGTACAGACTTCAAATTATTACATAATGATAATACTAATAATTACCACACTTCTTTTCAAATACGTGTTAAGATAATATACACCGATTGTAAGTCTAAAATTAGACTTCTTTTGAAAATAAATTAGTCGATGCACGATAGAACATCTATATCTTAAATATAATAAACAGACCCGTACGCACAGATATATAAATACATAATGCACTTGCTTACACCTGTATTTATATATATAATATATGCGGGATTCGAACTCAGACTTTCACACGACCTACAACTCTCAGTGCCATTTTATATTGTTGACTCACCTGATCACACACATGGTGAAAAGATAAATAATCACCAATATACGTATTTCGTCCTAAACCAGCACTCATCAGTTGGTTCAGATTACCATCTCCACACATATATACAATTAGTACTCAGCTTTATATTAAGATAAGCAATCTTCATAAATGAGTGCTGGTTTAGCACAAAATACGAATATTGGTAATTATTTATCTTTTCAACGTGTGTGTGATCAGGTGAGTCAGCAATATAAGATGGCACTGAGAGTTGTAGGTCGCGTAAAAGTCTGAGTTCGAATCCCGCATATATTACATATACAAATGCAGGTGTAAGCCTTACGATATATTAAAATAGATTATGCAGAATATGCACGTGCAAACACACATTCAATTTGATTTAAACACGTATTTTAACTATTCTTCACATTAATGCTTTTCGTATTTTTTTTTTTTTTGTTAAATTTTTTTTTTTTTTTAATGTAGATTTTAAAATATGTTTTTGATTTAATAACCTAATTAATTTAATGATTAAACGATTATAATTCTAATACCACAGAACCATGAAGGGGATTGCTGAAGGGAGCTTGAAAGTCTGTGTTCAAACCCCCTATAATTACATCTAAAGTTCAGTATATACATTATTACACTTGTATTCAAAAAATAAATATATTATCTATCACATTTTAAAAATAAAATTAAAGACAAAACAAGTTCAGTAATAATATAAACTAAAGATTATCCAATAATGAATAACATTTCTGTAGTGTAATTTTCACTGCACCACTCTCACCCAAGGTAGGGACTGTTTTCTATCTGCTTTTAACACCTTGTGGAAAGATAATCACAAATATATGACCAAAGATGTGAAAAAAATCTATGATCCCCAAGACGCACATTTCATGCTGAACCAGCACTCATCAGTTCTGTAAATATCTAACAGCAGTGAAATGCTTATACACCTGGGTCTCTTTTTACGTGGACTTATTTAACATGATTTTGAAGTTACGTGATTTGTCTTTCACCGGAAGTCGAAGTCCGATAATGCGCTATTACTTTAAATAATAAATTTCGTGCACTTACGTTATATTGAAAGTAATAGCACATTATTGGAATTCCACTTTCATCTTAGTAATTTCAATATTTTCAGTGCTTTATAATAGTAAGATTTTATACAATAATGAAATTAAAATCATGATTTCCACATTTTATGTATACACACATTAAATTTTACAAGATTATAATGTAAATTTGTTCAAACATTGTGCGTGTTAATTTTGCATTTTAAATCACATTCTGTTTTTGCTTTTTAAAAAAGAATGTAATCAATTATTAATCATTTAGTGTCCACAAGTTTATTTTTAAAAGGTCAGTAATAGCAGTGGGCACAATTAAAAATTAAAACCAGATTTTTAATTGTAATTAACAGTTTAAAAATTACTTACGGGTGACTTGAAATTAATGTGATGTAAAATGAAATTTGATTTTTAAACAGAATTGAAAATTAAAGACAAAAATAAGAATTTAATTTTTAGTTGTTAGTTTTAATTAAATTTTTCCCAGCAGTGGTTAATAAATGTTTTTTTATTATCATAAGTCTAAGTCCATAAACAATTAATAAAATCATCGTTGTCATCAACAGAAAACCATTAACACAACATGAGAGTGAACTTGGCGCTAGTTGTATTTCCTCTTGTGAGAATAATTGCTGAGATATTCTTGACTTCGTTTAAGGAGAAGCCAAATACATTACATCACATCACATGAGAATCTGATTTTTTACTAGTTTGCAAACGAACGTCTTTTTGGGCAAATAGCGATAATAATTAAAACATGTATAAAAAAATTTAAATTACTGTACTGTAAATTATGCATAAAAATATATTATTTTGAATAAAATTAAATATTATAGTTAAAAAAAGTTTGTCTTGTATCATTTTTTTTCAAATTTGAAATTTTTTATTAGTCATATTTCATTTCCTTATTTTTTTTTGCGCAAATTTTAAAGTAATTTTACATTGGTGCTTTGCTTTTACGCGAATTTTGAAAAATCACAGACTGCATCCCCCCTTTTTCAATGTAAGTTATGTCTATTTTTGCGTGATTTCGTTTGCACATGTTTTCTGAGGAACCTATCTATCATGTAAAATGAGATCCAGGTGTATTATTATATTTTTTCTTAATTTAATGAGACTGCTTAATTAATAAACAATGCTTTAATTAATCTTCAAAAAAGTGCTAATAATGAAAAAAATCACTGAAAAAGAAAGTGTAAATTTTTTAACACTTCTTGGTAGAAAGAATAATTTTTTTAAACTCTTCTTGATAACTAAAAAAGTTTATATTGAATGACTAAAAGTAAAAGAAATTCTTAAATAAGGTATGTGCATTTTAAAAAGAAAGTAAAGAGAAGCAAGACATAATCTGTACAAGCCCGGATTTAAGGCAATTGGAGCGATTGGGCCCAATCGGGCCCCGCATCACCACCAAAATTAACAAAAAGTTATTTTTCAAAATTTAAAGCAAATTGCTTTTGATGATAAAGGATAAATTATTCAAATAATTAAAAATAAATTTATTTTAAGTTCGCATTGATGGATGAGATTTATTATTGTGTTTATTATAATATATATACATTATAGTATAGAAAACGGATACCCGTAAGTGTCGTTTTTGACTAATGTTTAATTAATCAGATAGTACTATCTTCTCTCTCAATTATTCTATTCTATATGCGACTTACTCGGTGCACTCACCTTCATTTTTTGGCATTAATCATTGTTGCGCTGTGCTCACTATTAAGTAGATGTGGCTACTATCAAATGTCAACTGTTTATTGCATTTGAAGTTCTCTATTCTTCTAATCATTTTAATTATTAGTGTCGTATTTTGTGACTATAATTACTAATTGTTAAAAAAGGTGAGTTTACCTATCTTATGATCCATGATATTTGATTTATATATATATATTGAATTTGCACTTTATTTAAATATTTAATATATAGAGAGTCCCGCAAAAAAAATCCAATCGGGCCCCGCACTTATTGGATCTGGGCCTGAATCTGTATATTAGAGTATTATAATTGCTATGATGTAAAAATGATTATCTGAAAGTTTGTGTTATCATTTTCCTTATAGTATAACATTTTAGCAATTTAAAGTAACTAATGAAAATTTTCCTCATGTAACTAACTGAGATCTAAAAATGAATTTTATAATATTATAATTGGTTAAAAGCATTTAATAAAAACCGGAAAAGTTTTTATTGTTCTAATTATCGTTGTTAAACATTTTGTACTGATGTATAAAAATAAGTGTATATTTCAGATATCTTATGATTAGTATTAATAAAATAAATTTATTTAGAATACAGAAAATATTTACATATTGGGAAAGAACATCTCATTGATGAAATAAATGTGAGTTAGACCTGTGTTTAAATCAAACTTTTAATTAAATAAATACATGAATTGATATTGTGACATAATACAAAACTATTTAATTTAGCATGAATGGAGTGTAGATATACATAGGGCCAGCATAAGTGAACTTGCAAGTCCTGCATTGCAGGTAGTGCTACTAAAAATGAGGGGTAACAAAGTACTTGTAAAAATTATCAGCAGTCATTGATGACCAGTCTCTCTCAAATCAAAGCACAGGTTAGAGTCTTTGAAAAAATAAAAACAGTGATTTTACCTTTGTACCTAAACTTATTTATATAGGCCAGTTTAAAGCATCTTAGAAGGCAAGCATAAAGTTTTTCCGCATTTTTTGTACTCAACAAAACATCATTGATGTATTAAAAAACCATTGCAGTGCATGTCTATAGGGTGTAAATTTCTTCTGATGAAAATTACACGTTTGTTTAATATCAGTTTTTAGTTCAAATGCTTCATATATTTTACCTGTAGTAATAATATTTTTGGTTCTAGTCTTATAGCTAAAGACGCTGCTCTATGGTGCCGTTTTCGCACTAAAACACATAAAAATGTCATTTCCACGGCCAACACGTTCGAACCCATGTTTTCTATAATACAACTTTTTTGTTGTGCTACATATTGCAGGCCGCTACATTGCGTCGCAGTACAGCATGAATGTCGCATCGCAGCAAATAAGTTTTCCGAATTCGCACAGTTTATAAAATGGTTACGGCTTGGTGAGAGGGTGTGTGTATTTGAATTGTATGGAAATGTTGTTTTCATTGGATTTTTTTATTTCTTTTAAATTATTGAAATGTTCAGATTTTGTAAAGTAATAATTATCAGATTTTTTGAAATTTTAAGTGGGAAAATGTTGACAAGATATATGTGTAAAGTGAGTTGGAATTAGGTAACGCGTCAAGTAACATACTGTTCATAACATTCCATGAGACAAATAAGATTCTACCGTATGTATATTTTTGAAGTAAAAAAAGAGCGGTAACACAAAAATATCCAGTAAAAAAAGTAAAATTCTGCACGGTTTTTATAATTTTTATAAAAAGCATATATTATAAACATGGTTAATAAGTAAAGAAGACATTTTATATATATATATTTGTTTTTTGTTGTTTAAAAAAGTTTTACTTTCTTTCTTTTCTCCTTATACTGTTATACTTTGTTGAATATAGTTTATATTTATTGTTATCATTTATTTTATAGATGTTACTAAAAAAATTTTTTTATAAAAATACGATTTTGATATTTTTTATTTTAGCATTACAAACAACAGAACACTAATCCTAAACCTAATCCTAAAACTAACTCTAAAACTAACCCTAAAACTAACCCTAAACCTAACGCTAAAACTAACCCTAAACTTAACCCTAAAACTAACCCTAACAACTTTTACTTTTTGTTGTCATTCTATTTGAAGTAAAAAATAGCGGTAATATCTGTTTGTCTGTAAAAAAAAAAAAAAAAGTAAAACGAAGACTAAAAAAGTAAAAAATAGCGGTAACACAATAATATCTGTTTCTCTGTAGAAATAAAATGTAAAAGGAAGACTAAGAAATTTTACTTTTTATTCTGATTATGAGTTTTTAAACAACAACAACAAAAAGCTGTAACCTCACTAAAAAAATATTCGATAGAAAATTGATTTTTCTAATAAAGCAAAATAAAAAACACGAATCAAATTGTAATTTATTTTATTTTACATTTATTATTATCATTTAATTTGTATACGTTAATAAAAAATAATATTTAAAACAGACGATTTTGTTTTGTTTTTATTTTCGCATTACAAAAAACATATCAAAATGATTAAAATCAATGGCCTGGGAATGGTCATATTTTATAGTTTTAGCGTGAAAATGGTGCCATCGAACGGTGTCTTTATCTATAAGACAAGCACCATATTTTCTTTTATAGAAACTATATAATAAAAATAAATTTGATAAACAATTAACTAATTTCAAGCTGTGCCATAAATATCTGTTCAATTCACTGAGGCAAATAATTTAATCAAATCAATAAGAGCAATATATAAATCATTGTTTTGTTCTCAATACTTTTCTTGCATTTTCCTGACAACCAGACTATATTCCTAGTGCTTCTTGAGTCTCTAAACCCACATTGAGTCTTTGGTAAAAATTTAACTCCAACTGGAAGCAATCTGTTCAATAAAATCCTTGAAAACATCTTTTCTGTAATGGATAATAATGATATTCTATAATAAATACTGCAATCTTATTATTTCATTATTTTTAAAGATTGAAACAATAGAAACCTCATTACGATCAAGTGGAACAACCTTCTGTATGCATATATTTCTTAAAAATTCCAATAATTTTGAAGCTAATATAGTATCACTATAAAAAATAAAATTTCTCCAGATATGCAACCTTTTCATTTTTAAAATTATAAACTGTTTCAACTTTATTAAGCTGGATAAATATAAATGAATAGATAAAATGGATATGTTCATTAAAAGTTATCATTTGAATCATTATTCAAAAGATGATCAGAATATTCATCTATTCTGTTATGAGTTCATTGTGATTATATAAGAGAGTATGATTTATGGATTTAATAGAACTGTGATAATGTTTTTCAGATCCATATGTTTCTATGCATCAAAAAAATGTTCTAAAGTGACCATAATCAGTGAATGTCGTAATCTCTCTTGCAGTTTAATCACCAATCACTTTTAAGCTTTTTTTGTAAATAAGTGAACTTTTGTTTTTTAAATCTCTCCATATAGAAAATTCTATATGTGATTTATTATTGTGCTAAGAAAAAAATGGCATACTTTTTCTCAAGTTCAGTAATAATAAGATTATTGTCATAAAATCAATCATAAAATTTCTTTAGTGAATTCACAAATAGATTTACTAATATTCATAGCAACTCTTTAAAAGAATGACAACTTAAAGTTCAAATTGGTAATTCTAATGTTCAATGAGTGTTCAAATTTAGTATAAATAATATATATTTCTAAAGAGTATCAATTTTCTTGTAAATATGATAGATATATTATCTAATTTTAAAAGCAGTAATCATTTTAACCTTAGAGCTTACTAATCTATGATTTATGCGACAACCTGTGTTTATAAGCACTCACAATTCCTGGCTATAATATAATCTCTAGCTTCCATTGCTTAGAGTATGAATATATCACTAATCCTTTATAGCAATTTTCTCATTTAAACACATTGTTTCTGACAATCAATCAATGCATTATGTAAAAATCCAATAATAGCAGGCCATTTGAATTTTCAGCACCAATATAGTTTCTTCCAATATCTTTTGGCCAAAATTTATTATTTGTACAAACTTTGGCATTAAAAACTAGCTCAATGTTTAATGGTATTCCTACAATAACACTTTTGAGTAAGGAAAAAAAACTTTCTTTATCTGAATTTGCCAAATTTAAAGTTTGAAAATATTGCACTAAGAAACTGTGTATGACAACTTTTTAACATCAGTAGCCTTCCAATTATACTGTGAGGAATTCTAAAAAATAAAATTAGACTTTGCAACAAATTTAAAACCATGTTGTCTTCTTCCACTGAATGACTTTCCCTTCCAAAAAAACTTGTAGTTGTCTATCTATTCTATGGAAGGTGAATTTCTCCAAGAGCAGTTATATCAATCTTAAATCTTGATAGGTACATAACTACCAGAGCTATTTTTCATTCAAGTTTTGAAATTTTTTTATCAATTCTTAAAGTTCTTGTACTTATATTTAGAAAAAACAAACACAATTTCATAATACTTAACTTTAATAGTATCACTATGCCCTGCTTTACCATTACTACTGATAAAGTCATTCTTTTTATTGGTTTAACAAGTAATCTTTTGGATATAACAACCTACTTATAACAAGATGACTACACTTTTTGGTCTTACCACTTCCACAGTAAGTAAGGGCATCCCTATGTGGAATGCCTAATTCTGCAATCTTTGTCAAGCTGAAATTCCTGCCTCAAATCCAGATCCAATCTGTCTCATTAATAATTGTATTGCCATAATAAATGTATTGCTTGGAAAAAGGTCATAACGAAAAATGGACAGTTTACTAGAACTGTCCTTATTGCTATTTATCTGTGTGAATAATACATATTGATTCACAACTATGTATAACATCTATGCTAAAGAATTCATTTTAAATGTAGAAGAAGAAAACATGTGGCAACAGCTTCAAATATAATAATAATGCTAAAGGGTTTATTGCTCAGGAATCGATAATAAGTTTGAGTGCCAGAACGGTCTGCACTGGAATTGATTCTGGGAACTCACATTTCCAAGATGGATGCTCTATTTGCACCAAACTGTTGCAGGCTTCAAATATATTACCATGTTAATGTATCAATTAATCATCACATGATCACCATCTCTTATACTAGCACATAATTGTATTAAACAATGCAAAACTCTCCACACAGTAGTGCCATCCTGTGCCAACCAGAGTAATCAATGGATTTTATGCACTAGCATTCTGGAATTCATTGATTACTCTGGTTGGCACAGGGTGGCACTACTGTATGAAGAGTTTTGCCTTATTTAATATCAATTAATCAGTGTCTAGGTCTTCTTGTATACAAAAAAGTTGAAGAGTTAAAAAATCATGACATTTTTTCCACTATTGATTTTCAAATCTATATAAAATGTAAAAGCAAAAGGAAATTCCATAATAAATGTTGATTCTTAAAAGGCAACAAAAATAGTAACAGTGATTAATCTGTGAACCACGATCATTTTAGTGTGATTATTCTTAGTACTTGATCACTTTAGTATTAGACTATATTTTTTGAAACAATACACAAAAAAGACACAACTCTTATAAATTTCCAACCACATAGACAATAAGTCAATGCTAAAAAGTAGTACATTGATTTGATTAAATTTTTAAATTATGCTAATACCTGCATATTAAGTTTAATTTGTTCAAATTGTTATTTTTTAAATGTAAAATAACTATCAGGAAATTGGTAGATCCATAGGGAATGGAACTAAAGAAAATCATAGAAAAAATCAAACGAGATAATTTAATAGCTCCAGACTATTTGGTAAATACCACTTAAAGTAACTTCAAATAAAAAGATGATTGCTAAATCTACAGAATTGAACTGCAGGAGGAACAACTACATCATCATCATCATCATCATCATCATCAACCCTTATCAATCCACTGCAGGATGAAGGTCTCTCCAAGTTTAATCCATCTTCTCCAATCTTTAGCTTCTCTTCTCCACATCAGCCCTGCACACTTTCTTAGTTCATCCATCCATCTCACATGTGGTCTCTTTCTGGGTCTTTTACAATCTCTTGGAATCCAGTTTAAGATTTTAATTGTCCATCTATTATAATCTCTTCTAGCAATATGTCCAGCCCAACTCCTCTTCAATCTTTTAATTTTTTCAATGAGGTCAGTAACACATGTTTGTTCTCTTACCCATACATTGTGTTTTCGATCTCTTCTTGTTACTCCCAATATGCATCTCTCCATACTTTTTTGAGTGGTCTGGAGTCTGAAACCATAATGTAACAAAATAAACAATTTATATTATACAGTAATAGCATGTAATAACAAATGTAGGTTTGTATCACATAATAAATTTCTCTTAATAAAAATAAGGTTAGGTATTAGCACACATTGTTTAAAACGATATTTTTTAATAAGTTACATTTAATTCATTTCAATTTTTCTTTAATATAAAAAATAATCATTTTAAATATTTTTATTTTTAAATAATGGAAGGAGTTCTGAAAAAGTCTGTTGGACAGTTGAAACTGTCAGCTATTTTGAAAATGTGGTATAAATAGGCTTATGTAAATATATAAAAAAGTATTATTAATGTTTATTTATATTAGTTTAAAATACTTTTAAGTCCTTTTCTCATTTATTGTCTATTTGTATGTTAAGCATTAATTTATGAAATACCATAAAAATTTTGTAATTTTAATTATAATATCAAATTTTAGCCACAAAGCAATTAAAAATAATTTCATTTATTTTTTAATTAATAGTTTTGAACAAATTATATTTAGATTCTGCTAAAACTAATACATTTAATTTTTAAGCATTTCCTCTTTTTAATTGTTATAATTACAAGTATTTGAATGACTTCTTTCATTTGGCATAAATTTTCCAAATCCATAGAGAATTAAGAGCCAAGCATTGGAATAATGACGATTAACCTGTAATTATTTTTTAAATTAATGTTTTTTTAACTACTATGTAATCTGTAGTATATACTTTAAATAAAAGTTATGTTCATTTGCATTTTTATTGTTAGATTTTTTTGACCTAGTCCTCTTGTGTATATAATATTTTCATGTGGCAATAAAATTCATATGTAAATAGAACAGGAGATGACCAAAACTCCAACTAATCTACGGATATATGGACTTTTGGTCATCTCTCATCCATATATATATATATATATAATATTTAAATATAAGCATATTGTCTATACTGATTTTAAGGTAATTAAAAGGGATTTGAACTTAGACTTTCAAGTTCCCTACATCGACCTACTCCATCTTATATAACCCATCCACATGCCACCATATATATGAAAAAGGTAAAAAAAAACCTCCAATATATATACTTATACTCATCATCATTCACCTTTTTCACATGTATGGGGGCATATGTATTGGTTGTTTAAGATGGAGTAGATAGATGTAGAGAGATTGTAAGTCTGAATTCAAATATATGGTTACAGAAAGAAACCCACCAATAACTAAAAGAGACTCTTTTTTCCTCCTCTTTGTGACTTTAAAAGAACCGAGAAGGGCAAATTTCTAATGTCCACTTTATACTTTCATGTTGTTACAGTTATTATTATTTGAAAATTCATATAGTAAATAAACATGGATAATCTGTTCATCAAAACAGATTGACAAGTTTATTGGCTCTTAATTATGCATTTAATTTCAAGAAATTGTGCTTTTTTTCTTAGTTGTCCAATAGTTTTTGATTAAAATATCAGTTAATTGGATTTATATGTCGGAGTATTTTCATCATCTAATATTAAAAGGCAGGATAAATATGTGTGCGAACTCTTCTTTTTTTTTTTTAAAAAAAAAAAAAGAATATTTGCAGCATAAACAAAACTATATTTTGACCTCTTAATACTAGATGGCGATAAAGTCAACCATCAAGGCAGGAGATAGTGGCTGAAGACAGAGAGTGCTAAGTATATTCTTGATGTGGATTCAGGCAGCCATTTGATGATGACTTATTGTTTAGGCAACTGCAAATCGTTTTCAAATGAAGGAATATTGCATGTATTAAAGAATTAATTATTATTAAATGGAACATAGTTGAATTTTGCGAAGTTAAAAGAAAAGGTAAAGAGACAATTTATATATGAAAAAGTAGATCTGTACTTTACTATAAAGGCACAAATACTGAATGAACAAGTGAAATGTAATCATTATAAATAAAAATGGAAAAATAACATTATGAAGAATGATAATATATCAGATAGAGTGGAGATATTAGATGGTCAACTTAATGAGAGATACCAAAATGCAGATAATTCATATTTATGCCTAACAAGTTCTCATTGTAGAGGAATTTTATATGAATGTACAAATGATTTTGATCAGAACAAACAAAAATGTTGTAAATATTTTAATCCAAGAATTGATAAATAATTGAAAGTTGGAAAAGCTGCAGGTAAATTTGATTATGGTGTTAAAATGAAGGAGGCCACAAACTTGTCGAGTTATCAGCAAAAAAAGCAAACAAACTGCTTATTATAAATTCCTCGAAAAAAATACCAAATGGAGATAGCCATAGAAATATCCAAGTGATGATACTGAAGGATTAGATTATATTTTAACTGATAGAAAATAGGTATTTAAAGATTGTAATTTTCTTAATAGATTTAACACAGGAAGTAATCATTGATTAGTGAGATATAAAATATATGTTACTCCAAAATTAGAGAGACGAACATTATTAAGAAAGATGAAATTAACAGAATTCATAACCTTCAAAAATATTTGAATGAATATAATTAGAAATTATAAATAGTTTTAAAATATTAATAGACTTTCAAGATGGTTCAATTTTAACTGATATTGGCAAAATAAAAAATAGCTGTTACAAAAAAAAACAGCAAATAGTCAGAAAATTTTCTATTGAGTCACGATATGAAAATAGAAGAAAACATAAATTTTTTTAATTCATTAAAAATATCTAGAGTTTTGGAAAATGATCCAAAAGCGAATTAATAATGATATAAAAAAATATAATTGTGAATTGGCAAGGAAAGTAGTAGAAGAGAATGAAAGTCTTAAAATTAAAAAAAAATCATGTTAGTATTTCTGCAATAAGGATGGGGGTGGGGTCTTAAAAAAAAGAAAACGTCAACATGAAATGTGTAAGAATTCTATACAGAATTATACAGTAATGAAGAATAAGAAAACAAAGTATCTCTTATGGTTATTATATCTTTTGAAAAGCCCAACATTTTAAATGAAGAAGTGAGATATATAATGAAATATCTACAAATGGGAAAATATACAGGAAATGATGGAATTATTACTGATGTTTTAAAAGAAGCAGTTGAAGAAATTAAATAATTACTGGCAATTTAAATGATAAAGATGTACCAGATAATTGGAAGAGTGCAATAGTAACTATGTTGAAAAAGTTAGTAAAGAAGGTAATTATTAGAAATTACAGGTCTCTCAGTCTTTTATCAGTTCTATATAAAAAAATTTACAAAGATAATTACAACCTGTCTATAATGAACTTTAGATTTTAATTAACCAAAAGAATAAGATGGATTTAAAAGTGATTTTAGCACAGTGAATGACATCTAAGTATTGAGATAAGTTATAAAAAGGGCCATTGAATATGAGATATACTTATGCTTTGGAATTGTAAATTATGAAAAAGCATTTGCTCTTATAAGCATATATACAGTGATTAAAGCTTTGAACTATCGAGATAAAGACCTACTTTGTCATATTCTGAAGGATATTTAACAAATTAGAACAACAATGATTATATAACATTTATGATTTTAAGAATATTAATATTGAGAAGGATTTAATATAGTGCAATTCTATTGTGCCAAGAATTTTTATTTAGCAGTTTTACAATTAAATATTTTTGTGGCTTAAAATGTGAAGCTAAGGGGTTAAATGTAAGTGGAGATTATTAAGTCATCTAGATTTGGAAGATGATGTGGTTTTTTTTTTTTCAAATAACTTCAGGAAACATTGCTAGTGTTATTAGATGAATGTTAAAGTGTAGATTAAAGACAAATGCTAAAATGACTAAAATAATATTCAATGAATTTTCTCAGGAAAAAATAAAGATTGATAATCATAAATTGTGAGATGTTAACAGTCATACCTTGGTCAGATTATTACACCTATGGAAACATAATGAATGAAATTGAACATAGAATTAAACATGATTAGAATACTTCTTGTAGAAAAAACATAATATTCAATGGAAGTATGTCTATAAAACCACTAAACATCACATGATCATTATCTCATACTAGCACATAATTGTTATTAAACAATTCAAAAACAAAGCAAAACTCTCCATATAGTAGTGCCATCTTGTGCTAACAAGAGCAATCAATGGATGCCAGAAGGCTTGTGCATAAAATCCCTATCTAGTGCATACTCATCCAATATTTCCAGACTAGTTTCCGGCTTGTGGCCTTCATCAGTGAGGAGGGTTGCATTAGATCCTAAGATCTAGGTGCAGTGCTCTCAGATCCAATGCTCCTCACTGATGAAGGCCACAAGCCAGAAACTAGTCTGGGGATATTGGATGAGTAGGCACTAGATAGGGATTTTATGCACAAGCTTTCTGGCATTCACTGATTGCTCTTGTTAGCACAAGATGGCACTACTATATGGAGAGTTTTGATTTGTTTTGAAGTATGCCTATGTTTTAAAAAATGTTTTTAATAGAAATATCTTAAATGCTCCTGCTAATGAACATGAGACTTGAACACTTAACAGAAGAATAATATAACATCTTCACATTACTCAACAAAATATGGAGAGATGTATGTTATGAGTAAAAAGAAAATTTCAAACTAAAGAATATATGAGTGAGAGAGCAGACAGATATCACTGAAAATACAACTGGGCTAATGGGAAATTGGAATTTAAACTTGGATTCAAAGAGTGTAAAAGATTTAGAAAAAGGCAATATGTGAGATGGGTGTTGTACAGATGAGTTCATGAGGATCAAAGTAACTGGATTAAATGCGGAGATTCATTCTTCAGTATATCAATAATGGTTGAAAAGGATAATGATGATACATATATATATATATATATATATATATATTGTAACGTTTATTTATATACGTTGCAAAAATATTGGCATTTGGTAAAAGCTAAAAAAATAAAAGTAAATTTAGATTTTTTATTGACTAATTTTTTTTTAAAAAAAAAAAAAAAACGTACAATGAAAGTTAAATTATTCTTTCATTTTTTTTAAATGTAATTAGAAATAAAAGTAGAATTGGAGAGAACAAAAGAATTCCAAAAGCAAATAAAAAGATAAGCTAAAAGAAAAATATTTTTGGCTAATTAAAGATGGCTGAAAAACGTGATAAGAAAAGAGAACTTTATAACGTAAATTTTATAAAGAATCTATAAGATTATGAACCAAAAAACGCCATGATAATAGCATGCGCAAAAGTCGGAAAACTGGGCCTCTAGTATAAAAAGGCAGAGACCGGTTTGAAGAATGTCTTGTTTCATTTGTTTCTCTTGTTGGTCTTGGCTAACAATAATATATCCAAGATCTCTCTATGCTGAAATAATGTGGCATGTCGGAGTGAACCGGAGCTTCTGTGGACATCGTGCCTGAAGATGTACACCAGAAAAGCCTTCATGACCGACTAGGAGAATGGACCACAAGATCAAATAATAACCAAAAGGCTGAGCTCATTCTACCCAAAAAAAACTATGCATAGTTATCTACAACCACCGTGAATTCACTAAAACTTATCGGTATGCTTCATTACTCCTGATTGTGACCAAATTAAACGTTTTCAAACAATTTCTAAAAGTATGTTTAAACAATCCCGATAGAGACATTAAATTTCTTGTGCAAGAGACATTCATTTTTAAGTAACTTTCTAGAAGAAATTTGGAAGTGAACTGTAATTGCAAAATTGTTTTTTATTAATTGATTCATGTCTGAATTGTGTTCTCTCCAATTTATTTGATTAATAATTTCCTTTAAACATTTTTTTTATCTATTAGAATAAAATATTTCTAATACCAATTTTCATTTGTGCGTTATTAATAATAGTTATTATTTTTTATTATTAAATTTATTATTAGTTTAATAAGATTTAAAACATAATTTACCTTTGCCAATATGTTTCAATAAGCCCAGGAATAATAATTTTAAAAAAATAATTCTCGTTACGGTATGATGTAATACCGATTAGTTTAAAAGTATTTTTCTTTTTTTTATTTGTGAGACGTTATTTGACTATTTCAGCGGACCTTAGAATAAAAGGTCCTGGCACCCATATTAAATAAATTAAAAGCTGATTTCATCAATAGCATAATTCTCAACTATTAATAGGCCAAGTTGATCAGGAAATATAGCTATGTTTTTAGAATAGAAATACAACTTTCTTCTTTTTTGACATAGCTTGATCAACTCGCGCGCAGTTGATATTAGCGTGTAGAGGCCTAACAAACGGAAAACGTTATAATATATATATATATTAAAATCAATCAACACTTAGATAATCCCAATATCAATCAACAATCTCAATTTGTTGTCAAGGCAACCTCTTTTTAACATATTGGTGATTTCTAAGTGTTGACTGATTTTAATGATTATTTATAAACCCATTTAACCTTGAATAGATAATAGACATGCTGAAATTTTTATATTCAAAAGTGTTCTGAAATTTAAAAAAAAGAACTGCTATAGAAGCTATATATGGATATATGAAAGACAGAAATGTGCTATCATATGCATATTGGCAATAAAAGATAGTTGTATATCATTAAAGACAAAATTCTATGCTTGTTTTTTTGACTCCCCATAACTCATTTTATCTTACTGTTTAATTTATAGTTATATAGGATTTCATATTGTGTTAAACTAACCAACTATCCCTCAGTTCTTTTTTGGTATTATATCCTTTCGATGTCTATACTTTTATAACTCAATAACTTTTTTTGTCATCCCTTATATATATATATATATATATATATATATATATATATATATATATATATATATATATATATATACTCCTAATATCAATGTTTGCACTACTATCTTTAATCATAAATGTGCATCACTTAAATTCAATAATAATTCCACACACTGGTTTACAATAAGAGATAACTTTTCCACTCTTATTGCATTTCTGTATACATTTTTACCTAGCAATCTTCTATTATATTAGGAAATACAATCTAATAGAATCTTTGAGATATCACATGAGTAACAAATTATCACATGATCTTTGCTCACACATTGCTATTCATATAATGTCAATTAATTGTTGAGAGAATTGAGTTCAAAAATAGAAAATATAATATGTCTTGCATTGGTGGTCGAGAGATCAGCGTGACTGCCTTGCATTTGCAGGCAGTTGCCCGGGTTGCGGGTTCGCGTCCCGGCCGATATATGACACTTAAAAAAAAATAAATAGAAAATATCAATACATTAATCATTCAACATAATGTAATATAATTGCAATTCACAATTCATTGTTGTTCTAACAAGAGACATTTCAAAAGTTTTGGCTTCACATTGATTCTCAACTGAAGATGTTCTAGACATGTTAAGACTAATCATTATTTCAAACTATCTAAAAAGTATTTCTAAATATCCCAATACAATTTTGCTCCACATTTTTTCTATGTCTTTCTTTACTTTCTATATTTATAAAAGTCATTTTACATTTTTAAAGTAACTTTCAAGAACATGCAACTTTTAGAATGGATTTAAACTGATGCAGAAATGTTAGGACAACAAGCAGCAAGAAATATTTCATTTGGATAGATGGAAGGAAAGGGCAGTGATTTACCCTTTTTACTACTCGATCGTCATGGCGTGGAGACGTCTACAACTTTCTTTCTGTCTGTTCTCTGTCTGGTCTTTTTTTTCTCTCTCTCTAAAAAGGACCACTATTTGTAACTTCCTACTCGTATTCGATTTCTGCTGCCTCAGGTGATTTGCAATTTTAAAACAATAGCAATTATGCTTTTTTTTTTTTTTCCATATGTCATAGCATCGGCCGAGACGCGGACCCACAACCGTCTGCAACCAACTACTTGCTTGCATGGCGGCTGCGATACCTCTTGGCTAACAACGCAAGACAATTTTGCTTTTATTCTAATTTTAGAAAGTTTGTACCTCAATAAGGATCAATAGATTTCAATATAATTTTATGTTAGTTTTTAATTAGAGATAACAATGTAGAATACCTACTAATTAATTAATAGAGATTCCACAGTAAAATGGATTTTGGTAATTTCTAAGTGTTTTTAATTTAAACATTTATTTTAAACTTCTTATCGAGGTACGAATCTTTCAGAAAAGGCCATCTTGGATTCTTATACTGAAAAAAAATTAGATATTTTAAACGCATATATATAAAAAATTCAAAGTTAATTATTTGAATTTTTTTCTTTTAATAATAAAAATAGAATAACAGTGTGTTAGTTCAATTATATATATATGATCCAAAATAAATTTTAGGATTTATTCAGGATAGTTAAACAATGTTAAAAAAATGTTTTTTTTTTAGAATAATAAAGAAAAACAAACGTTAGTAAAATAAATGATTAGATGGGCCAGACTGTGAAATGGCAAATCTGAACCAGATTTACCATTTCAATGTTAAACCAGAAATCATCAGTTTGTCCAGATTGCTATCCTCACACATATATGCAATCAGTGCTCAGCTTTATATTAAGATAGCCAATCTTCATACTTTAATGGACAGACTTCAAACTACTCCAACCCACAACTCTTCAGCCATCAATTTCATTGAAAATATGATGATGGAATGTTCAAAGATGGCATGGAGAGTTGTGTGAAAGTCTGAGTTTGAATCCCTTATATTAGCTTTATTGTAAATTAAAAATAAAATATAGGTCCATGCATGATCTTGCTTGCAGATAATTAAATGATCATTTGGGGAATGTTAAGAGTTTACTCTATTATACATTAAATATCAACACTTGCACAGTAACTCTGTTATTTGTCTTTTTGTTTGTTATTACTAATCATTTAATTATATATTTATTTGTTTTTGCTAAATATGATTAATAATCTCTAGTATTGATGATTTTTCCTATCTTTGTACGACAAACTATAATAGAAGGGGTGATCCTATATCACAACCATGTTATTGATATGAAGTCATCAATAAACTGATTGGAGATGAGAAATTACAATTTTGATGAAAATTAAATTAGCAAGCAAGTGTTATCATAAATATCAACAAATTATAATTATAATTTTTTTTGTGTTAGTACTGATATTGGATGAATATTCTTTGAAGGGAATCAGGGAGTGGATTAATGATATTAACCGTAATAATCAAAGAATGTTTATCTATATCTAAACAAATTATTTATCTTTGTTATAATCTTGTTGCCTAAATTATGTTAATTGTAAATAAATTTGTTAAATACATGATTGTAAATTAAAGATTGTAATTTGTGTTTTTTCTATATTCAGTTCTCAATCTGTCACATACTTTCACATTATAATTAATGATGTTGATATACTCTGAGTAGAATATTATGCCTATTCTCCCTGAGTTCGAATTCCTGGATTAACAGAAGTTCAAAATGGAGCAATGAGATGAATATACAGGTGGATTTTGACACATATTTGCATCAGCTTTCAGAAATGAGATTGGAGTGGACATCCTAGGTATGTTTTCTTACTGACTCAGATGCCCTATCAAGCCTACTGTCATGTAAGGTCAAGACCCATTCTGTTACACAGGAAAATGTATACTATGCCTCTGTAGTTAAAAGCATGCATACTGATTTTTTCCCCAGCATTTTTATTTAATGGCGGAATTACTTTCTTTAAATAAACATGGTGGTTGTGAAATTGACATGTGACATTGATAAACATTCATACATTCATCAACCAGACAACAAAGAAAATAGGGATTTTATTAATATTAATAAGTATGTTTAAAAAATCAGTTACATAAATAGGCAAAACCTTAATGCATTTAACATGTTTATAATATAAAATGCAATATAGATATATGAGGGTATGTATTTAGTATAAGTATAATAGGTATACAAAATAAAATCAACGTATAATTAGTTATGACATTTGCATTGTTTAGATAATCTGGATTTATATATATTCATGTGCACTTAAATATTTTCGCTCTGAAGAAGATTACTAGTTAGTCAAAGCTAAAATTTGCTAAGTAAAAAAATAAAACATAGCATTGCAAAAGTGATTAAAGAAAGAATTATTTATTTGTTTCACTAGAATAAAATTTGTTTGTAAAAATTGTTTTTCTATAGTAAAGAAAAATTTGAGCAAAAATTACTGGAAAAACATTTAATACAAGTGCCATGATTTATTTCCTTAGCATCCCAAATAATGGTTACATTTGTCGGGTTAATTAATTTTTATAGCTTTATTAATAAAAATATGAACAAAAGTGCTATTGTATTAGGAAAAGGAAACTCCAGATTGTTGGAGACATATCTACTGGTCCATGGATATGGTCTCTCATTTTAATTTCCTCTAATTTGTTTAGGAAGACTGTTTTATATTACAGTTATATGGGATTGAAGGTCAGATGAAGTCTTATGAATCAAAGTGATCATTATGTTGGGAAAAGACATTTGTGTATGTGAGACGGTAATGTTATTGATAAAGGTGTAATATTTTGGGAAAAAGAATCATTCCAATAGAAAATGGCCGGTGGTTTTTTTCATCTTTATAATACTGAATGCATTTTATCTATAATCTTTAATATTATCCTGGACAATGCTTTTATAGTATATAGTTTTTGTTTCCCATTTCGTTGAAAAACGATGGATCAAGATTATATTGTATATATATATTTTCAGAAATTATTTATGCTCAATTACGAAAGTGTTTGTGGATGTTAGAACTTAAATTTAAAATGACTTATTTTTGTTTACCAGTCCCAAAGAGCGTCTCGCTTATTTTAATTTCACTATTGTAAAAGTTGAAGTCAGATTCTTAAGCAGTATTAATATTTTATTCAGTATAAACATATAATTTGTAATAACTGTCACACTATAAGTTATCCTTATATATATAGAAGTGACTAGAGAATGACTCGCCATTATAGATGTGTTACGTAACTATATAGGGCTTTTGAATATATACACGTTAAATGTCTATAATAATGTTCTTTTTTTTTTAAACGTTCATTCCAACATTTTATAATATGCAAACAGAGAAAACTTTGTTTATAAGTCAAGGACTCATTTATTATCTTTACTCTGAAATGTGAAGTATTGTTTTTTGCTAAATAGTTTTTTTTCTTCCAATTGCGTTTTGTTGATTTGTGCTGTCTTTTGTCATCTAACTTCATCTTGTTTATACAGCTGCAATAATTTAAAGTTTTTTTCTTTTCTCATTTAGTTATTTTAATTTATTGTTACAGAAGATCTTTAAGAATGAAAAATATTTTTTTCTCTTAATATTTAGATAAGAGATAGAGGTAGACAGTTGTCTTATAAAAACTGCTACAGATGGAATTGTAATATTGGAAGTTTTGATTTATTTATTTTTTTCTGATTATTTTAGAAATGAAAACAGAAGCATTCTTTCCAATATATATATTGTAGCATGTATATATATTTAAAAAAAAAATCAGTCACTAACTTGAATGAAAGACATCCAAAGAAAGATATTGAGCTGTCTTGCTCATTTGAAAAGCAAAGATTGTCCCTGTCGCAAAATGTATGCACGAATGAACTAACTAACTTTCGGCACTGATGGGTGTTTGTGATACGATGGAGTTGTGATAAGTGTTGAGATATAACTGTATATAAAAATAAAGCTAATCATGATATGTCTGGAATCTGAAGCATTAGAATACTACATTTAAAATAGGTCTGTTTATCACAGTGTTGATTAAATGTAATTAATATTATTTACAACTATGGTAATTTTTAGCAAATAATATTTAAAAGTTTAGATTTAATTTTTTTTACTAAAATCTGATTTTGATATAACAGTAAAAGAAAAAAGTCCTAAAATTTTATCAAAATCAATAAATATAAATATCCTGATATTAGTTTTTAAAATGAAATACTACCAAAAAAAAGTTAAAAACAGAAGTTTGGTCTAAAAATATTATGTTACAAATAAAATATTCATTATTACAAGTGAAAATGATGAGGTTTTACTGGGGAAAAAATTAGAAGTCAAAAATATATTCATTACTCATAATGAAAATATATTAATTTCAGCAAACATCAAAATATTATTATAATAATTGTGGTCTGAATAAAACACAACAAAAACTAACATTTCAAAAGAATAATATTAAATAGACATCATTTCACTTTTACCTACTCAAAAAACAACAACTAAAATTTGCAACTATTTCTGATAATGTTAATCTACATTGGGCAAAAATATTTTAAGTAATAGAGATAAACATTTTTTTTAAAATTAAATGCTTTTATTTATCATGCACTAAAAAAAATTGTTTTTCTGCTATGATTGGAATTTTTAGATTTAACTTGAAATAAAAGCATGAGGGAGGGATCCAGAAATTATTTAAGTCAATCCCTATTTTTTTATAACAAGGGATTGATTCAAGTTAAATCTTTTATTTCTTTTTGGCACACAGTCAATAAAAGCATTTAATATATAAAAAAATTATCTCTTATTATTTTTAAGTTTTTACTATTGGTACAGTAAATGAAAATGTAAAACTATATTGTATTTTAAATTTATTAAATTTTTGTATGTATATATATCAGTAGATATTTCTGCTCTAAGTTAAAATGTATACCCCTTATGTATATATCATATTTAGTATGTATATATAATAATATATGTGTATATAACTGATTAAAAATGTAAAATATTTTTTTAAGTGAAAATGCTTGATATTTTTACTTTTAATTGGAAATTTTTAATTTTTTAAAATGCTTACTAAGACTATATTGTAAACGAACTTCACTTAATACATGCAATTCCATTTTAAATGAATTTTATACTCACTAGATATTTCTGCAATATATATTTAGTATCAGTATTTAATTATATATGTATAATAAATCAGTAACTAACTTTTCTGTCTAAATTGGTTGCCTTTTTTATTTGAAAATAAAATTGTAAAAAAAAGCATAACAAAAACTGTATTATAAACAAACTTTCTTATTAGTTAAATGATGTTTACAATTGCAATCAAAAACATTTGAGCATTACTTAAAACATTGAAGCCCCCCTCTTCCATATCTAAGAACCTAAGGCACTTTTTAAAATTATTAATTTATTCTATCACTTTCATAGAGATTTTTAAAAAAATGTATAAAATTTCAATAAAGTATATTGAATTTATCTTTATTGAATATCAATTTAAAAATATTATTAAAATATTAAATTGAAAGGTAAAATCTATATTACCCTATTGTAAGTATATCTTAAAATAAATAAAAGTTCTAAGAAGAATTTTTAAAATTGAAATTACAAAATATTCAATATTTTTTCTAATCTCTGTTTCATATCTAATAAACTAAGTGTCCTACTGACAATATTACTATCCCACATAGATTAGTCTGGTATTAATGAGTTATATAGCATTTTTCAAGCAATTCCGTTGAATTTAATTCTATAAAATATGAAATTTAAAATTTCATTCTAACTTAAAAATGATCAAAAGTTTACAAATAAATACACCAACAAACAAACTGATTTTCCAACTTCAATAAAAGCATTTAAAAAACAAAATAATCTCAAATGTGTATTTAGAAGTAACTTTTATTACATTAAAGATCAGCCTTTACAAGCTATTGTGCATGCACATTTTACGAGTGTTAATAATAAATGAATACTTTCATTCCCAAAACGAGATATAGTATTTATGAAAGAAAAAAATGAATCCACTTGTTCTTTCCAACCCATGCCAAAAATTTTAAAACCAATTTAGTTAAAATATCTAACAAAGCTAAAGATTTCATTTCACTTGTCATTCTTCAAGTTTTCTGATGATAGTTTAAAAATATTGTTAATGTTTTATAATAAAGTTAATTCTCTTACTAATTAAGTAATTGTAATCCTCCCATGTGATATAAACTCTATATGTTTAATAATACTTTAAAACTTTTAAATTTAGAAAGGTCAATAATTTACACTGACTTATGTCTATGTACATTATATATTTGATATTTACACAGCTAGAATGTTTCAAATGGTATAGGTCAGGGCATACTATTGCCAAATCTCCTGCTAATGTTTTCCATGCAACTATTTTGACAAACTCAGTTATATTGTTTAAAAACAAAATCCTTTTTGTAATTCCAGGTAGATGAGCATATAATACATTTAATAAAAATTAGACAATTTAATTCTTAAACCAGGTAAAATTTTCAATATTTATAAATCTCCAATATAAAGCTCCTTTACCTGCAAAAGTAATAAGTCTTGATATTTCTTCTGAAGAAATCTTTCATTTCTCTCTGGAAAGTGTATTTTTCTATTAAAAAAATATGTGAGACAAAATTTTTTTTTTACAAATTGAATTTATTTAATGAAAAAAAAAAAGTCTTATTTCACTCAAAACTATATATAAGATTTTAAAAATTTTTTTAATTGAACAAAGCCTTAGATTGAAGTAAATGCTTTCGAAATTGAAAATAATGTTTATTATAAGCTGAGAAGAAATTCACACTAACCAAAGGGTGTAATAGCATGTTATAAATCTAAATGAATAATAGAGTAATAAAGTATGTAACCATAAATGTCAAAAGATTCAAAAATGAAAAAAAGTGCAGTTTATACTGTATGACTAATCCAAAAAAATTAAGCAGAGACAATGCCATTATCATTTAAGCAAAATCCCATATAAAGTGGATGCAATTCTAATGAATGTGTATGCCATTTTGAACTAATTATTACAGTGTATTCATTCCCAATAAATTTATTTATCTCCTATCTAAATTTAGTGTATATTTTCAATTGACAAATACAAAAAACATTATCCATTCTGCTATAATATTTGTATTATTATCATGCTACTAATTCAAGACCTTTACTTTTGATGGTCTCAATTCTAATTTAAAAAATTTCCTAATGCATTTATTTAAATTCTTCATGAAAGAGAATTTGCAATCAATATCTACATTTTTCTCTCAAAGATACATATACATTGCTAATAATCCATATATACAACAAACAGATTGTATTAATCCTCTCTCATCTAAAATGGACATCATTTAAGGTGTATATTTTTTTAATCGATATCTCAAATTAAATCAAGATCTGACTTGTTAAAATACATTTTCTTTAAAATTTAGTAGTCACTCAATGAAACAAAAAGGTAATCACTGTAGATAATTTGTAGTGTGTATCTAATGATGAGTTTTTTCTATGCCACTCACCTCATTCAAGAATGGCTTTTCAAGTTGTTTTTTTTCATATGTCAAAGCATTAACAGGGAAGCGAACCTGAGCCAGCTGCTTGGAAATCAGCTGTGCTAACTGCTAGGCCACCAATGGTTGACTTTTCAAGTTGTACATAGAAAACACATGTTATACAGCAGATTCTTCAAACAATTCTCATCTTTCATGATAAAAAGTGATGAAAGAAATATCAATTGATTAGATGATATAATTGCTAATAGTAAAAAACAAATTCATATTTTGGATCTTAGATAATGCAAGCAATTATTTCATATATAAAATGATTTATACATTTAAAAATTTAGAAATATAATTAAAGCTTCCAACAAAATATGTAGAATAAAAGCATCCTAAATAATAAATTTAATAACTTTACAAAGTGTTGATAAATCTTTAACCAGACACACACCATGATAAATGCTATCCAATATAAGAATCTCAAATAATACTTTACTTTGTAAATGATACTATTTCTTCATATCAAGTTTAAATAAACATAATTTTTGCAACTGAAAGATAACCAATATTCAATCTCCCTAAAATATTGCCAATACCAATAAAAGATAGTCACATGATGATGTTTTCGTGCATTATTCTTCAAAAGATTAATCCAATCCATATTAATAAATTTGCACCTGACTGTATTTGCATTACAAGATCAAAGAATACAGCAAGTCACACTAATGTTGCACGAGTGATTCAGCATGCAAATGAACATAAATAATAAAATTACTATTGGCTTAGATTTCCAAGTTGCATTTGAATATATGTAAATTTCTATTTGTGCATAAATTAATTACACAACAAAATTATATATCCATTAAAAATTTTCAAAAATTTTTCACAATATTAAATTTTATCACCATCTTTATTTATAATTTGTTAATCTATTGTTATGTATAAGAGATTCAAACTCAGACTTTTACATGACTTTCAACTCTCCATGCCATCTCATATTGCTGATCTACCTGCTCACACACATGTTGAAAAGATATATAAACACCAATACATGTATTTCATGCTAAACCAGCAATCATCAGTTGGTCCAGATTACTATCTCCATACATATATACAATCAGTGCTCAGATTTATATGAAGATAGCCAATCTTCATACTTTAATGAATAGACTTCAAACTACTCCAACCCACAACTCTTCAGTCATTCATTTCATTAAAAATCTGATGATGGAACATTCAAAGCCCCTGAATTATCATTCTTTCACTGAAAGAACTATGTTAGCTTTGGCATATTTTGATATTAAAATTATTCAAGAACTAATTCAAATTTGTTTTGCATAGAAGCAACCATCAGAAAATTCTCCACAACTATTGACTCACCTATTTTTTAATATATTTTTTGCTTGCTGATTATTATCTGAAAAATTGTGACTCTCTGGTATTTTATTATTTACGTACAAAATTTCTAATCATTGCTATCAATAATTATGCGCTTTAAACGCTCGTTAAAGAAGTTATATATATTTTAATAATTTATTTAAAGCTTAGCGCTTTCAAAGCTCCATGGCTTCATACTCATAGCTGTGTGCCATTGATAGTGATGAGGGGGAGTATTCAAATTTATGTTAATTAGATGTTTCGGTATTTTATTTAAAACATTGTTTGAATTAGTTTGTCCATCTTTTTGAAATAGCGAAACAGGTGTCCTTTCTATTAATTGACTGGATGTCACTATTTATGAAATATACCTCCTTTATTTTGCGCCTATGGTCGTTTCTCTCTTTGCACACTATTCTGGGGTTGGTGGGTTCAAATCTGTGTCCAGTAGCTTTTTCATGTTCCAAGAATGCTGATGTAGACTTCTTGTTGTTCAGTGCCCTTTTATACATATAAGTGTGCTGGGATGCTCTGTTTGTAATGGTAGTTTTTGTTTCCCCATAATATGAGACTCTGCATCTGGTCTGAGGGCATTGTATTTGGTACATTACCTGAGATGTTGATTTGGGATCAAGTTTATCTTTTGAATTGTTTATTAGTCTATTGGTGTTGGCTGAAATGCGGAAACCAATAATAAATTCTTTTGACAATGTTTTAGCTAAGTGTATGTCTCTGATATAATAAAGCATAAATTCATATCAACTTTGAACTCATTCAATTCTTCATTCACATTACTAAAAAAACTCACTAACTTAATTATCAATGTCATATAATACTTAGCCCATGAAAAATCAGAGTGCTATACAAATATGAGCATAATATAGTATAAAATATTTACAAGTTTTTTCCCTCACTATAGTTATGCCATCTAATGGAAGCTTGACTAATCAATATATGCTCCCTGACATAATTAGGATGTGAAGAAAATGTTTTACTGAACAATATTATGTAAGGCTGAGGTCATGAGTTGTGTTATTAGTTTTAATTTTTATTTCTATAGTTTATTAAGTTAAAAATACGTAACACTATCTAATTCAATATATATATATATATATATATATGTTATCTCTGGACTTCTCTTCTATATCTTTATACTTATTCTATAATATTTCAATATTTTTTTAATCAGTATATACAATATACTAATAAACAGTGGCTACATATTGATTATAGAGCATTACATATTTTAAAAACTTTCAATTTCAATTGACTGTAACATTGAAAATAATTAGATCAAATTCCATTACTCAAAGGAAATAACCCCAAATTATGCTATATCCATTCCATTGTCATTATATTTTCACAAATTAAAAAAAAAAATATCCATAAAATAAACATAAACCAATTTTGCATATTTACATAAAGTCCGCAATTTTGATATGTTACTTGTAATTATGTTAGTCTATTTCCAACATCTAATGTTAATCGTTAACTTTTTTTTTAGAAAAATTCAAACTTTTTTATATTTTTCTAAATACATTTAATAACTAGTAACAATGTCCAATTCAACACTTAAAGTCATAGTATTATTCTCTCTTCCTCAAAGGGTTTTTAAACTGACCAGTTAAAGCATTACTATAGGAATCAAATTAATGATCTTATGAATACAGAAAGTGATACTTCCAGCTAACTAGATAACAGGAATAGTTCAACATATAATTACAATTTCCCACATACATAATAACACATAAAGTTTGTACCTTTTAAACATATTAAATTTACTTCAGCTTTTTAAAGTATCAAGTAAATTTATTTATAAGAGCAAAAGCTATTATGTAGCAGGATAAAATATTAGTGTTGTGAACAATTATTTCCTGTAAAAGTTAACTGCAAATATTCTCAGTAGATGATAAACAAGGATTCTGAATCAGAATAAAGTTTAGACTTGCTTTTGATGCAAAATGTCCAGATCATCATCTCTCATATAAAACTTTACATAGCTTTGATATGAAAAAAAAAAGATGATAAAAATTAACAGCTTAACTAATCATAGAATTGTTTTACCTTATATTAAAGGAGTCACTGAAGATCATTTCATTTCAATATTAAGATACCTTTTCCACTAGAAAAAAATTTTTTTTTGTACATCTAAAGACTGAATACTTATAGTATTTCAACGAGACTATAAAATCACATGTTGACAATGTTCAAGAAGCTATGTAGGTCAATCCAACAGATGAATTAATGTCAAATTATGGAGCATAAAATGCCTACATCAGCTTTTACTTTGCATTTTGTAGAAATTGGTCACACTCCTGATTTTGATAAGTATAATTTCAGATCCATAAGAGAATATACTGAAAAGTTAAAAAGACTAAGTGGATTAAATAAATCGGATGAAGCACAACATATTCCAACCTTCTGGAAACCACTTACTTTATCTGTTTTTTCTAAAATCCAACTTGAAATCAATTAATTGTAAAACAAGAGGAAATTAAACATTTGTTAATCTACCTATTCTAAATAATTAATTACATAAGAATGATTGTTTTTAACTCACACTCAATCTTAATCTTATTATTACTTAAGATCTAACAGTTTTTCATTAAGACCTTAACCTTGACAATAATGAATGATATTTCATTAAAACCTTGGCAATTTAATAAACAAATTAATACATAAACAAATTAATACATTATTCTACTCCTGATTAATCAATTTCACTGCAGAAAAATTATTGAAAGCCCTATTTAAAATAATCTATTGTACAAAACAATAAATATAATAGAACAAAATATGTATTAAATAAAATTCAGTATAGTTTATTAAATTATATATATATATATATATATATATATATATATATATATATATATATATATATATATATATATATATATATATATATATATATTTATAAGGGACTTGAACTCAGACCTTCAAACTCCCCACAGCTATCCAATCCATCTTATAGAACTGATACATATATGAACATATACATGTGAGAAAGACAAATGATCTACAATATACATATTTCGTGCTGAATCAGCACTCATCAGTTGGTCCAGATCACCATCTCCAATATAACTGATGAGCACTGGTTCAGCATAAAATACATATATCTTTCTCACATGTATGTTTTTATATGTATCAGTAGTATAAGATGGATTGGATAGCTGTGGAAAGTTTGAAAATCTGAGCTCAACTCTCTTATAATTACATTAAGTTTAATATAGAAAATATACTTGTATTTAAATATTATGTATTGAGCCTGTATTATGCCCATCCCTCTTCTGTATAATTAAATAAACATATTAAGGTCTTAAGGGTGAGGAGTCAGATTGACTTAAGGTCAACATGGGTATGACAATAATATTGGATCATCAAGGACTTTGAGCATTTCATCCTTAGATTTTCAGTGATATAGGTGGACAAAGAATTGGAGAGTGGATTGAAACCTGTCCATTAAAGTTTTTAAGATTTTCTATCTTAATATAAACTGAACACTGATTATATATATATATGAGATAATGATCTGAATAATATAAACTGAACACTGATTATATATATATATGAGATAATGATCTGAATCAACTGATGAGTGCTGGTTCAGCATGAAATATTAGAGATCATTTATCTTTCTTACGTGTACGTGTTCATATGTATCAGTTGTATAAAATGAATTAGATAGCTGAGGGGGTTTGAAAGTCTGAGTTCAAGTTCCTTATAATTTACATTAAGTTTAGTATAGAAAATATACATGTTTTTAAATATTATATATATATAAGGAATATAATGGTTACAACATATTATAAAAAGTATTATAATCCACTGACGTACTTGCAGTTAATCATTTCAACTGTCATTTCAATTTAAAGATAGAGGAAATAAAGATCATCAAGTCATATCCCAAGATTCCCAAATTTTTATGTGAACAAATTGTTATTTATAGACATTCTATTTCTATTTATAAAAATTGCCTCCTTAATTTTTCTTTTATTATGGTTTTTCTCTTTATAAAGAATCTTAACATTTTCAAGATCAAAATTAAAGGTAAACTTACATGTTTTTTCATAATCAAAGAAAGCAAAAGCTGTTACTAAATCATTATTATTATTATTTTATACAATTATATAACAATTGATGCTCTTTTAATCTTTTCTTCATATTGCATCTTGATTTGCTTATATATGAAACAATGCGTCCATATAAAATTGAATAAACAACATTACCCTTTTGTTTGAAAGTTATGACATCTTTAGAATTCATGAATCCATTAACATTATGTGAAACATCAAATAACATATTTAATAAATCCATATATATATATTAAAAAAATTTAAAAATATATAAGGATTTATTTAATGTTTCTATTAAGTGTCCAAATCTCAGATCCATAAATAAGAACTTGTAAAACACATTTATTAAAAACATTCCTTTTCAAGCATATAGGCATATTTCCTTTTAGTAGCAAGTTATTTCTACCAAAAGCACTCCACCAAGTTTAATTCTATGATTAATTTCATCCATTGTTTCCATATGTATTAATAATCTGACCAAGATATTTGTAACTGTTAACTTCTTCTAACTCATCATAATCAATCTTGTTTTAATTTTATATATTAGTATTTCACTAACCTAAAAATATTCATTGTTATAATAAATTCACTTTGAGTTATTTTCCTTGTTATTAATTAATATTTTTGCAATGCATTCTAAATGTTATAAACTATGGATATCTATTTTTAAAATTCAATTTTTCATCATAAATTTTATGCATGGAATATACTTTATTATTAATATTTATGTTCCCAAATTTAGAAATGTATATATGTCAGGTTTTCTGTCCAAAAGCAAATTGAGATAATAAAACTAAATTTTGTTATGACTAAATAAACCCATGTGACTATCACCAATATTATTTTAGAGAACTCTTTATATCTTTCATCATAATCACCATCAGTTACTTGCAAAAGAGTATGGCTTTCCTTGTTTTAAAAAAAGAATTAACAATAACAACAATAACAACAACAACAACAATAATAATAGTAGTGGTGATGGTGGTAGTAGTGGTGGTGGAGTGGTAGTAGTAGTAGTGGTGGTGGTAATAATAATAATAATATTATTATTTTATTATTATTTTTAAAAAAAGTATGCTAGAGATGAAGATTATACATATCAACCTGCACAGAGAGAGGGAATACACTAGTTCATTATTTAATTTAATGCTGATTATTATTATTAACTTCAGAATCAAACTTTTTTCTCTTGAATAGTTCAACATAATCCTATCACAACCATTCATCAGACCAGAATTTAGACCAACCTCTCCCATTATAGATGTCTAATTTTAGCTCTATATTGTTTTCTATCTTATAGCACATCTTCATAATGAAAACTATCTTCATAATGTCTTTGAGATAATCTTTTTATTATAAATGGAGACTGTCTTGTTCATATAAATTATTTTTTAGAAAATTTTGTAGAGTTTATTCACATCACATGTCCAATCCTAGCGAATATGATTTTTCAATACTGGATTCATTCAGCAAATTGATGTCCATATTTATCATTTTTATAACATTGTCATCATATTTTAAATATTTTATGGAACATCTTAAGTTAATTTTTTCTATGATAAATTAATAGAGGGACCATGTCTCACTTTCATACAATAAATCAGGTAAAATAACTGTTTTATGTACAGCTAACTTAGTTGCAGTAATTATTTCTGTGAGAAAATATCCTACTTTTTTTTAAGTAGTCGCAGCAAATTGAGATCTATTCAGTACCTTAATATCTAAGTCCATCTTTCTATACAAAATTTAAAATAAAAAGTAAATGTCTCATTACATATGTATAGTAAATGTTGCAAGAGAAGCATTTAAAATCTCTATCTAGAAACTATCCCCATCCTCAAACCAGTTTCAAGCTCTTGCACTATCCTCAGTGAGGCATTAGGATATTTCAGACACTAGATCTAAAATACCAACTCAAAATCAGCACTTATCTGATACTTAACTACTAAGTAGAAAATCTGAGATTTTCAGAGACCTATATGTCTTCAAATCCAGTTACCTAACTTAAATAATTATATGGATCTGAAAAATCTTCAGCCACACCATATATTAATAGCCTTAGCAATATAACATTACTTATTATTTTAGTTTATAATTAGAAAGCTTATCAATTATGTCACATGATATGTGACTTAATTTTATTTATTATTATAGTTTTGCTTTTAAGCTTTAAGCAATGTTATATTGCTAAGGCTATTAATATATGATGTGGCTGAAGAGTTTTCAGACTCACATAGCTATTTAAGTTAGATAGCTGGATTTGAAGATATATGGGTGTCTGAAAATTTCAGATTTTCTATTTAATAGTTATGTATCAGATAAATGCTGGCTTTAAGTTGGTCTTTTAGATCTAATGTCTGAAATATCCTAGTGCCTCACTGAGGATAGCCAACTTGAAACCGGTTTGAGGATGGGGATAGTTTCTAGATATAGATTTTAAATGCTTCCTTTGTGGCAATTATTGATAAAGCTTGTTAGAACTTTTAGCATGCTCATTATTTTAGTTTATAATTACAAGCTTATCAAATTAAGTCACGTGATATATGACTTGATTTTATTTACTAATATTATAGTAAATGAGTATGAGGTGATGGATAAATATAATTCTAAGGCAGTATGTAACTTGCTTATATGGAATGTTTCATATATATAAGTAGAGGGATTTGAACTCAGGATTTTTCACTCTATTCGTCCTCCACTCCATCTTAAGATATCGATATACGTAAATGCTGGTTCTGCACGAAATAATTTATTGGGGATCATGTATATTTTTCGCAAGTGTGCGGTCATGTGTGTCGGTCGCTTGAGATGGAGTGGAGAACCAATAGACTGAAAAATCCTGAGTTCAAATCCCTCTAGTTACTTATATAAAAAATAAAAAATTTAAAAGCACGCGAATTTTTTTAAAGAGATATATTTTAGTTACTGATAAAAATAATTTTTTGTAACCTATATTTACTTTTTTTTATACTAATATTCATTCTCGATATATATAATAAAATTGGAAATAAATTTATTATCCGATTAAAAGTAGCCTTTCAATTTTTTAATAAAATATTCTCAAACTGAAAATTTATGAGACTTAAAACAACTATATTTATAATATAACTACTAAATAAATTCTTGTATGTGTGAGTGTATTCAACAGTTCTTGAATGCATAAATAATATATATATGTAAACATATTAAATATTAACCAAGTATTACTTAAAACTGCAACTTCGTAAAAACTGTAAAATATATTCAAAATACGAATAATTTAGTTTTTTTTTAATTTCGTGTGTGCGCGCTTACGTGTTTTTATCAAAACTAGAGCTTTTTACAAAAATAGTCAATTTATTTTAAAAATGACATTTATATTTTGGATATTCGTATCTTATAAATATAAAAAAATATATATATTACATATTCTAAATTTATGAGTTCATTTAAGAATGTGGTTGGATAGACTTGAAGGATTTTCATTTTAAACCTCCTCAGTATCAGAAAGAGAAAAAAGAAAAGAGATATTGGGATAATGGTAACTGATTATTGGTCCAAAACATATCTCTCTAGACAAGCTATCTAGGAAATAAATCACCAAACAATAAAAATGCTTTTGAAAAGATCAGGCCAACCGAACACTTAAGTTTTATTCATTTGTTTTGGCATGATACTAGAATGCTTCGAAAATTCTGCAAATTAAGTAAAAGCTAAATTACACATGAATCCAAGTTTATGTTTCTTGTCCTTTAGGCATTACATCTATCACATGTCAGCAAGCTACTTTATCTTTACCAGTGACAAATAATAATAATAAAACAAAATAAATAGAATACTTAAAAGAAAAAAAAATATTTTTTTTTTAGTTTAGCTACACATATATATAAACATTTAAAAGCTAATCCACAGCAGAATAAAAACTTTCCGACGGAGATATAAGTCAATGCCCTCTTCTTTTGCCCAGCTGTAGGTGAGAAGATAATTTAATAAATAGCATGGTCTTAAGTTTTTTAAATTCAACTTCTACAGCGAATGATTATCGTATATATATACACACACTCTTTATTAATAGCAATAAACATAAGTTTAACATAGATATTTTAAAACTATGCACTCAACGATTCAAAGAGGCTTAAACTACACATACAGAGCAAAGTGGTAGAGAGTCAGATTCTAGAATATAAAGTTCTCGGATCTATTCTCGTTCTGGCACTTCCGGCTCTTGAACTTCTTATGAACTCCCGAGCAATAAATCCATTCACATGCAGAGCTTAAATAAATCACGTAATATCTCAGCTTACATAATACATTACTGAAAAAACAACTTTGGTTTAGCACAGTAAAAGAATATCACATTCTAGAATATAAAGTTGGCTCTCGAACCTTCTTATGACTTCCCTCCTGAGTACTGAACTTAAATTCCCATTTCCGGATTGTTTTTATCTTTCACATTTATAAGTGAGATTTGGAATTAAGGCAGTTACGTAATTATCAATTATCTTTAACTTCATTTTATTATTCAAGCTAAGAACACGTAAATTAAAACAGCGTAAGCTTTTGAAGTTGAACCAATCTGCTTGAACAACAATGCAGGCCTAATTCCAGATTGTAACTATATATTTTAGCACTCACCATTCTCTATTAATAATAGACACCTTTTTTTCTTGACTAAGAATGTTAACAATAACATGAAATCACTTAATTTCTTAACTTACACAATATATAAAACAAAAGCAATTCTCTACTGTGGTGCCATCTATAGTAAGCACAAATAAACACTGATTGCTCAAGCATATTATAGATGACATTAATATAGAGCTGCTCTTGTCATACATTCAGAGTAACTTGTGTATCTTGAATTCAACATAAATTTTTTATTTCTTTTTATAATAGTTTCTAACAGATTTACATGTATTAAAATGAGTTCATATTTATAAGTATTTATAAAATAACGTTTTAATTATAATAACTACTCTTTCTTATTGCATTGCTAAATGTATACCATGTAATAAAATTTGATTATAACAGTTGAGGTTAGGAGATATAAAGGTCTGAAGAAGAATGCTGGGGTAATCGAAACTGTAAGAAAGGGTGGTAAATAAAGTATTGCGTAACAGTAATAAAGTGCTTGGACAATTTAGTATTATATGGTAATGTTTTAATTAATGAGTCAAAAGCTAGAATAAAGTTGCTTTATAAAATTGACAAGCAGTGGTAACTTAATATGGATGTTTATCAATTGTTAATATTTGTTCTTACTACTTCAATTCTAATACATCTAAATCTTGCTTCATAGAGGTAAATTAAAGGTGCCTCAATGCTTAATAAAAAATATTTTTGATGGAATGAGTAAGAGTGGAAATTTTTTGAGATGTTTTTTGTAAGACAGTATATTTGCACTTGCCAGCTTTATAAAAATATGTTAAGTCATGTCTCAGAACTCATAAACATATGACTACCTTCCTAACAAGAATGTTGCCACTGTAAACAATACATCAACATTAATCTGACCAATAAAGATTATTCTGAAGCTTCATACTTTAGCTAATAATAATTTAATATCCATTTGCTAATCAACATCAACATTCATCTGACCACTATAGGTTAATGTACCTAATAACTAGATACCAATTTACTGATCAATATTGATTGCTAGTTGAAAAATCCTAAACTTTTGCTTATGATTTGATAAATGTTTTTAATTTTACTTCAACCCAAGCATAAAATCTGCAATGAACAATGTACCACAATGCCCTAAAACATTTATGGAACTGCATTGATTTCAGTCTTGAATTTTAAATGCTCACTGATAAAGACAAAGTACAGAAACTGGTTTGAGGATAGAAATTAAATTGCATTATCAAAAGCAATCACTAATTTCTTCAGCCAGAGTACAAAAAGCAAAACTATTCTTGTTTTTTTTGATATTGCAGTAAGCTGAATTAATTAAGTGATGCTGTAATGGCTTAATAGTTTTTGTATACACAGTTTTCTAGTTAACTTTGAATTTCTATTTTTCCTATTATTTCTGGTATTTATAATTATTTTTGTTACTTCAACAAAAAAAAAAAACTCCAAAAAAAAAAAAAAACCTCTTATAAGTTAATGGGAAAACTTATTTAGCCTCAAGAATTCTCAATTAGTAGTAATTGATAGTTTTTTTTTGGCAACATCAAAGGTTAAAAGTTATCTCTGTTTACATGGGAATAATCTCTTTATTTTTATACTTTATTATAATAACAATCCATGAAAATATTCCATTCAATATATCTATAATAAGACAAAAATATTAAATATTTCACATAAATAAAGCTTTAAAATATATTGTAAACCAAAAGCTTGTTAAAAGAAAGAAACTTTCATTCTAAGCCTTTAATAGATAAGAAATTATTAAAAGTGTCATCAAAATCAGCCAATAACTATATTTTCACAAAGATCTAACTTTTGAGCTTGTATTTAATGTTAAGTGATTCTATATTTAAAGATAATCAACAGCCAAAAAAAAAAACAATGGTAAAGTACTATCAATGATGATGAACAAATATTGTTGCTCAGTCAGTGAATTCAATTGTCTACTTATTTGGCTTGCTTTTATCCAGGTAACTTAAGATACTTTATTTATTATGAAATATAAGCTATCCAAACTGATTTTTACTATATGTTTTATGCAATTTGCATATAACTTGCATCCAAATTTGATTATTTGCATATTGTTTTTAAATTTGCTTATTTACATTTTATGAAGTTATTGTTTGCTAATTTCATAGTTTATATATTGAGCAGGATATTTTATAATACAGATAAAATATATTTAATCCAAAACTCATAATTCCAGGGCTTTTTGGATTTGTAAAAAATTGTGCAAAGATGGGAGGGAGTATGGAAACTCATTGCAATGAGCCTTATTAATTTACAAGTATTTATTGAATGTTTTTTCCTTTTAGTTTAATATGCGAATGTGTGCACAGAATAAATTATATATCATAAAAAATTAAGATCATCTCTGAAATTTTATTTGAATAATAGATATTTTTGAATAATAGGTATTCAGATAGTATTCTCTCTGCATAAGTTTTCAAAAGCCATAAATAACAAAAAAAATATTGCTAATTATTTTAGGTACCTGTGAGTTTTCAAGTAAACCAAGATGGCAGCCCATCTTTTTGATAAATGTACAGTTTCAAGGCCTATAATCTACTGATGTTGTGTTAGCTGTTAAATTAAAATGAAATTAAAAAATCAATTGTTGATTTAAAAAAAGGAATAAATTCCGATAAATTTCATTAAGAAGCTTTATTTATTTATTATTTTTTAAACTTATATTATAATGTGGGAAGCAATGAGATGCTTTTAATATTGTTGTACCTTGGTTGAATTCAGTGTGTTTTTTTTGCTCACAAATTTTTTAATAAATTCTGCCTTTCCGAAAAGTCTGTGTTAATAGTCACGATATGAGTGCATTCCACTGACATAGATAAAGTGGAAATATTGTATTATATTTCCCCCCATTTTTCTGATAATAAATTGAAACAAACAAAACAAAAAGAAAATCAACTCTAAGTATTGTAAGATATCAACAAAGATAACAACTCTAAATATTGTAATTAATTTTTTCACAATTATTTCTTTTTTTAAAATAACAGTAATAAAAAATAAAATGTAGTCTTGCATTGGTGGTCGAGAGGTCAGCGCGACTGCCTTGCACTTGCAGGCAGTTGCCCGGATTGCGGGTTCGCGTTCCCGCTGATGCTATGACATTTAAAAAAAAAATGTAATTGTTAAATACAATGATGACATTTCCTAGCAAGCATTTTTTGTAAACATTTTTTGGGGCACCCTGAAACTTTAGATTTATCAAAAATATGGACATCCATCTTGGTTTACTTGAAAACTTATAAGTACCTTATTTTATAGTGATTTAAAAGTTACCAGTTACATCTTTTTTTAAATGAAATATAGATATTTCCATTTTTACTTCACATCCAATGATTATAAACTATTTTTTCTCCGAGCTTAAACATATTCCAAGACCACATCAGAGTATACATATTTATTTTTTACCTTAAGCTTTATATAAAAGTTTGATGATTACTGAAGCCTTATCTTGCAATATTTTGATTCAATATGACGATTTAAAGTATTCATCAAACTTTCACAAACACTTAAATTTATTACTGTAAACTCTGAAGACATTGTAAAATAATGAATATAACATTGTCCACAGATAATCTTTCATCAATACTTTTTGTGATTGCAAATGATGTATAAAAAAAGAAAACATTAGAAAATCTTTTTTATTTTTTTAATAAATCAGTATATATGATATTACAAATTTTGAGTTTCATTTTCATCAACACATTTTTTTAAAAAATCAAACAACAAAACTTGTATAAATTTCTGAGTGAATAGGAGAAAAATGAGAATAGAAAAGATGAAAAGAAAGAAGATGAGAATAAATGTATTGAGATGAATGTTGAATGTAAGTAAAATTGTAATAATTGTTTATATTTAATGTTGGAAAAATTTAACACAATTTTTTTTTATTTTTATAAATAAGTAACGTAAAAAGGAAACACACTTTTTATAAATAGCCCCCTAAGATGCAAAGTCTTGTTTAATAGTGTCTCAAACAGGAACTAACAATTGAATGTCAATTGTAACAATGTTATTTAATACATAAGCTTCTTCTAATAAAAATAATAGGGTAAGAAACTTGTTTAATTTTTAGAGAATCTGCTTACGAAATACCTATTGATTAGATTATTGTTGAACAAAAGTTACCTTAAATGAGCTATTAAGGACTAATATAAAGATTTAGGTAGTAATTATAATTGCTGCCTATTTAAATTTTCAGAATGACTTAAGGTCAACATGGGCATCACAATAATATTGGCATCAACAAATAATTTGGGCATTCCATCATCAGATTTTCAATGGTAAGGATGGCTGAAGAGTTTGGGAGTGGAGTAAATTGAATCCTGATCATTAAAGTTTGAAGATTTTCTATCTTAATATAAATCGAGCACTGATTATATATATATATATATATATGGGAGATAATGATCTGGACCAAGATGAGTGCTGGTTCCTCATAAATTACATATATTGGAGACAATTTATCTTTTTCACATGTGTGTGGTCATATGTATTGGTTGTAAGAGATAGAGATGATAGCTGAAGAGTGCTTGAAAGTCTGTGTTTAAATCCTCTACATTTACATTTAATTACTGAGTGTATATTAAATTATACTTGTATTCCAATATTTTATAAATTGTTTGTAGACAGTATGTTAAGAATGACATGCTGCAGCAATAATTTACCTATATCTCAAGCCCTATGACCTGGGTTCAAGTACAGGCTTAGGATTTTTTTAAGTAGCTGGCCAATGACCAAATCAGCTCTTCATCCAATATTAGTCAGTGGTTGTGTATCTAGCTTTTCTTAGTTAAAGAATAAAACCAAGGATAAAAAACTCTCATCATCATTCAATGGATGTGTGACAATGTTCTTTTGTTGTTTTTTATAGGTGGGGATGGAAAGGTCTTTGTACTGCAGGAATCTATTTAATAGCTATTTTGAAATTATCTGAAATGGATTAAACATATTATGGACATCAAGTTTATGGACCTCATTGAATTATCAAATAATAAAAAAAGTACTTGGTCATTAGTACAAACCCAAGTTCCATTATCTTACCTCTCTACAATAAACAGTGATGATTTTTCTTCATTATTCGCAGCAAATTATGTCAATACAGATTTAGTCAGTTGATATTAAATAACAAGGGCAACAGATTTGTATCACAGAATTTTAAATACATATTAAAAAATACCACTTTATATCAAGATAGCTAAGGCCAAACTTTTACTATGCTGAAACTTTAAAGCTTAGAGAGTATTATTTGAATATGGATCAGAGTAATGCAAGCATTTCTTCTACTGGAATGAAAGTTAGTTATTCTAAAACCTTAAGTAATAAATGGATTCATCAGATCAAATAATAGAAATGAATTGTGATCTCGGAATTGTTCAGCATTTGCATCCATATCTCTATTATTGAAATAAACTACACAGGGCATCTAGTAATTAACAGCTATATCAGTACTTATGTTTATATGTAAAGACACATACTATTCTGCTGCCAGCAACAGTATTGTTTCTATAGTAGTAAAATCTTGAATTCTAATTCGATTATTTGCTTAATTCAAAATCAAAATCTTCCTGGCATTTAGACTATAATTTAGCATTAAACATTTGACATAATTCAAATGTTATGTTCTAAAAATTTATTGCTTTAGTTATTGAGTTTTCAAATAATATCCATCACTATCATGATAATAATTTAATTCAATCTAAATACAAAAAATACAAAAAAAAAGTTTATGCTTAAAAATAAAGACAATAACAATAATAAAACAATAACAACAATATTGTTAGAAGCCTTCTGCTTTAATTAACTAATTTCCACATTTTGATTTACAAGTGTCAAACTTATTCTACTCACAACTTTGACAAGAACTACCCTAGATAAATACAGTAATGATTATGATTAATTATTTATTAAACTCAAGATTGTCTCTACTACAAATATAAATTTTAAATCTTAGTTAAATATTAATTTATGTTTTTCATACATTTCATTTATTATTTTTTATCTGTCTTTGATTAGATTAAGTACAATATTAGTATTTAATTTTTAAAACTATATTAATAATTTGCCAGAATTATTAATGAGATGATTTAAATCCTTAATTTTCAATATTTATTTATTTTATTATGATCAGATTAATATGCATTGCTTCAATTTAATAATTTACACTTAACATTTTTTATCTGCCTTTATCTTAACGTGTTTTTGTTTTTATAAATGGTCATGTGACTGCTCGTTATTTCTCCTGTTGTTTTTTTCATTCAGTTTAAAATATCAACCGAAAGCTGGAAAAAGTCTATATTTAAAATCTTTAGGTGAAAATCTCAATTTGATAGCTGTATTTACAAATTTGAAAAAAAGTAAAAAAACAGAATCTGGCACAAAATAATATTAATAACTATATTGATAACATACTTAAAAAAAAATAAATGAAAACTACAAGGATGTAAATATTTGTCCTTTGAATATTTAGATAGTACATTTACGATAATCTGACCAATAGCATGTAGCCCTTATCTGACCAATTAATAGTAATCTGACATATATCATGTAACCCTAATCTGACAAATAGCATTAACCCTAAAAACTCCAATAATGAAAACAAACTATTCTTTTTTGCTGAAAAGTTTGACGAGCAATATGATATAAAAATTTAATGATTGAAATTCTTTGATATTTTATAATGTGTTGTTAAACTTCTACTAATTTTCAAAACTATCAAAAGAACATAATTTTATTAGTATAGATAAAAGACTTGGTGATAAAACCTTTTGTTTTATGCATGATTTATGCAAGTAATGAAGAGAAAAAAACAAGAATAACTTTTTACTGATCTTTTAATCACCAGAAATTTATTCATTGAAAACTCATTCTTGTGTTTTTTTCTTCATCTGTTGCACAAATCGTTTTAGTCAAGCGTTGTTAGCCGAGAGGTCAGCGCAGTCGCCTCGCAAGCAAGTAGTTGGTTGCAGACGGTTGTGGGTTCGCCTCCCGGCAGACGCTATGACATATATATAAAAAGGTTTTATTGTCAAGTCTATTTTATAATTTTGAAAATTAGCAACATTTTAATAAGAGATCGGATGTTTTTTTTCTCATGTTATTCCTGTAAAGATTATTAGGTTTTTATTTTTTATTAAAAACAGCAAAAGTTTATTAAAATGTAAATAGTTATTGTATATATATAATTGTCAAAGTTAAATAATGAAAACAAAAAAGAAGCCTAACAAATTATAAGTATCATTTTAAATAAACAAAACATATAAATTTGTTATTGTTGTTGTTATTATTATTATTGTTCAATAGATAGGGAAGGTCCACTATGCAGGAAAGATAATAAAATTATAACCCTTTACAGATTTTCAATTCAGCATTGATTTTGACCAAGCCAGTCATATTTATAGCATTTAAGATAGATAGGTATGAATATGATCAACCTGAATGAAAGTACTGCTAAGCTATAAATCTGTAAAGGAATTATAATTTTATAATCTTTCATACAGGCTGATCATATTCATACATATCTATCTTAAATGCTATAAATATGACTGGCTTGGTTAAAATCAATGCTGGATTGTAAATCTGTAAAGGAGTTATAATTTTATATTCTTTCCTGCATAGTGGACCTTCCTTGTTTATTAAATTACAAAAAGGTAAAGAAATAAATAAAAGAGAGATTGAGTTGTTGTTGTTATTATTATTATTACATTTAAAAAAAAAATTCAGTTTATTTTTTAGCTTTTTTTAAAAATTTTCAGAAACTTTTTTGAAAATGATTTTAGGAATATAAAAATTGTTCTGTATAGTTTAATACAGTAGTTGAACTCAAAAGCTAATAGCTTTTAGATAAGTTCACTAATCATGAATGTAAAAAAAGGATATATTTATATACCAAAACAATAAATTAATTGTTCATATTCAGCTAATTTAAATTACTGTCAAACCATTTGAACTATAGTTTTCCGTTATTTTTCTGTAATTCTCTTCAGAAATACAATTTTATATATAAATACTACAAATTTCTCTACTGTTAAAACTTAAAATTAATATTTATATAATAACTGAAATACAGGCTTATTATATACCTGTATCAATATATGTAATATATAGGGTATATGAGCACAGACTTTCACATGACCCACCACTACATATGTCGTTTAAGTGTGTCAGTGATATGAGATAGAGTGGAGAGTGGTGGGTCATGTGAAAGTCTGTGTTCATATATCCTATATATTAATATTTATATAGAAATATTATTTTTAAAGTGTAAAAACACATAAACCAATATTAAAAATCAATAAGTAAAATATAAAATGTCAATTATTGCTGTAGGTATGATGCAAATGTAATATACACATAAACTAATGGTATTACATTTTTCTCTTATTTGGCTATTATTTTAAAAAGTAGATATTTCTAATATATAAAATAAAACAGTAAATAAAATATATAACCATGCTATATAGTCATATATTTATAAGCATTAGCAGTAAAATATAAAATAGGTTTCCACTTTATCTAAAAATACCCAGTGCGTTTTAGAGCCATGGTAGATGGGTGAAATTTAGAGCTCAAGTTCCATGGAATGTTCAATTCTATCATTTCTGCTGCTGGAACTTCATATGAATTTTATATAAACTTTTGAAGAACAAACCATTGGACTATTTTTTTAATATCTAAAAAACACCTTTCATTAAATGGTAAAACATTTTTGTTTATTGTATATGCTTCTATATATACTGATTTATAATATTTTCTAGCAATTTTATTATTTTCATATATTATTGTTTTTATTCTAAATTTACAATTTGATTAATTTTAAATGAAATTGATATGTATAGTTTAATAATTTGGCACTTACTTATTCATTGACCCCCTTTATAACTGAGCATATAATTCAATCATCAATTCATTCTAATTTATTATCTTTTCACTTTATTGTGAATAAAAATTAAACATTAGAATATAAAATCTAGAAAATAAAATAAAAAGCTTGACTAGAGGGTGTGTGTGCGCACGCTATATATGTTCGTTTTTATATATAAGAAGATTAAATATAAATATTTCAACATATTAACAATTTGATTTTTAACATTTCAAGGAAATCACTGGCACATAATAAAAATAAATCTATATTTTTGATATTTTTTTTTTTTTAAAAAAAGCTATTAAAGGAATGCAGACCAATCCTTTGAGATAAAATAATTTGTTCCCAATGTTATTATCTTATTATAACATTTAGCATCCTTGCACGTAGCCCAAGATATGACAAATGTTCAAACTGGGAAAACTCCATATAAACACAGTTGTAATCAGTACATATTTTCATGCTGCCGGCAATTTATAAAACAAACTAAACTAAGAAAAATCACTATAATATATCAACCTTGAGAATATACTTATATAAAAAAAATATTTATTAATAATAAAATATATATATATTTAATTTATATTTTAAATTGCTATAAATGAAATAACTAATTGGGATAATATTATGAATATTAATTTCAAATATAAAAAAATTCATAAGACATCATTAGATTTTCGTGTTCTCCATTGTCTTTCCCTTTAGCACTCTGAAAAAAGTGAATAATGGAACTATTCTTTAAATATGGCCTTACATGGTTTGGCTCAGTAATAGAGCATCAGATTCTGGAACTCAAAGGGCATGCATGGACCAAGGACCAGTTTTAGGTACTTAAATTTTGTATAAACTCTTAAACAATAAACCACATTCATAGATCACTTCTACTTAAATTAGACAATTACTGACAGTACATAAAATAATGAAAATGCAATGTTGTATAAAGATCCTAAGCTGTTAAATTCCAAATTTTTGGTGATAACCCTTTTTTTTTTTTTTTGCAAATAAAGCTTACATTACAATATAAAGATTAGATTCAAATTCATGTGACCACCCTAGATTAATCTGGGACAAGCTGTCTACCCAATTACTAACCTATACGAATGTTAAATTTATTTGAAAATCCATTCTAGAAATATTGTGCACTATATATATATATTGGAGATCATTTATCTTTTTCACATGCACATTGTCATGTGTATCGATCGTATGAGATAGATTGGATAGTTGAAGAGAGTTTGAAAGTTTAGGTTCAAATCCCCTATAATTATATATATATATATATATTAGTAGTAGTAAGAAAATCAGGCCATACATCATGTGACTTAACTTAATAAGCTTGTACTATGAATGTAATATAACAAGCATGCTAATAGCTCTAAACAAGCTTTTCCGATAAATACCGGAAGAGAAAGCATTTAAAACCCTCTATTTAGAATTAGTAATGGAATAAAAAGTTGCCCTACAAGTTTATTTAGACATTTTATTACTGACATAAAAATGATGATGATGAAATAACTCTTACTACTATTATTAAAGTTAGATCCCCATTTATAATAGGGCAAAAATGAGAGTATATTCCTGTTTTAATGCACCACAGACTTGGGAGTCATTTGTGACAAATCCGATATGATAAAACCATAATAGAATGATCTTGTTTAAGTATGCACTGCAAAAGTATGTGTATGCTAATCTCTGTTATAGCCCCAATCATTTAGGCAGCATTTGAAACAGATTGTAAAGGTGCAATAAAATAATAACTCTAACATAATCTGAATAAAATATACCTGTCATTGGTCACCCTACGTAACAGAATGAAAATGATCCCTGAAGCTAGACAACATTAATAACTGAATAAAATGAATGTAATTCAAATAAAAATACTATTAGCTTTATAATACCATGTAAACCATAGTATCATTCATAATAGACTAAATATAATATATACTAAATTAAATGAATACCAATCAATAAATAATTATTCAGTATTTAATATATAATTCTTTTATCTAACCACGTATCTGACTGTTAACTACACCAAAACAAAGCTGTGATAATATCTTTATTATAGCAACATGGATTCAAACAGCACATAGAATAAATAAAAACCAAACAAGATCATCACAAAGATACTCCAAATATAACCCTTACTTAATACGAATTAAACTAAAGCAATTAAATCAAATATCACTGTCACCAAACAATGATATATGTTTAAAATATATTTCATTTATAATCGAATGAAATAAATAATAAATCGTTAATCAACTAAATCCTAGTATATCTTACTAATCAAACATTGCTTATAAAAATGCAAACTTATACCAAAATTTAAAGATATTCATATTTAAATAAAATAATTCATAAATGGTTAAGATAACAGATTTAGTATGTCTTATAAGTTTAGAATGTTCATAATATCTAAATAGATATATGACCCAATAATTAAATTTAAATCTTAATACAATAAAATAATAAATAATACTAACTTATCCCCTCTATATTTTCTTATATTAATTTACTATTACTAATCACACTGCTTATAACAAGATAAAAATCAATAAAAATGATAAATAATAAATTATACTCAGTCATGCTATATTTTTATATAGATTTTATTCTGGTTAATTAATCTATTTGTAGTAAAATAAAATAATGAACCTTTTAGATAATCTTAAATCTATGATATCCAATCATACCAGTATATGAAAGAAACAGTAGCTTTCTATTGGATATTTATTTAAGTATAATTAATAATCATATCAATTTGTTTTAAATTTCCTGTAACTAAATTATTAAAATTCTATGTTATAATTATTAAAATATATAAAAAGAATTATTAGCATTTATTATACAGTAATCAAATTTAATAGTTAATTGGATTGATGATCCACCCTAATTAAATTTAAATATAATTAAAGCAAATCATTCTGAATTATAACAGAACAAAATATATTATTATTAGTTTTATAATTGAATAAGATTAAGATCTTAATGATCAACAATGAACTTAATACAGCAATTATCTAAATAATAATAATTTAGATATAACACACAAATATTTAATTATGATTATCATATAAAGTTTATATTTAGTCAGATAATAACTAGAATTCAATAAAAAAATACTTACTTATCAATTCTATAATTTGATTTTTGGATTATATGATAATTGTTTCAAATAAATTTTATGATATAAACAGTTTATCTTCTCACTGAAATATTTTACTCAATTAATTCATATTGCTATTGAAAAATAACCAGAAAAGTTTACTTGATTTAAATTAAATTCAAATTAATTAATCAATAAGTATCAATTATATAATAAAAAATATGACGAATAGATTGTAAACAATCAATATATCTAATTGATTGTACAATATATCACCAGTTAACTTTAATTTCATAATTATATATGTGAGTTCCTATTAATGTCAGATTATTTAATAAAAAATGCAAAACATACATGTCTATATATCGCAAAGGTGTTGTAGAATGCTCATTTCCAAAACATAAGAGAATTTAATATATACATCCTATATACTTTACATTAAAAAAATATATGTATACAAAGATGAATCTTGTTCATTGTTGGTAAAAATTTTGGAGAACAAAATAGAGTTAAAATTTATTGTGGTAACATTTTTTTAAACTTCCAATATATATGAAATATTTGAAATTAAATTATTACTCACTAAAAAAAAATGAATCTTTTAAATTAAAATAATAATTACTATAACAAGATATAAGTTTAAACTTAGGAAAAACATATGTTTCATTATATGAATAGATTATTAAATAAATTTACATTTTAAATAAAAATAAACAATATATATATAAATTATTAATCAACGTCTGTATTCCAATTATAATATATATATATATATAATATATTCAAAACAATACAATAATTAATACAGTAAAAATATTTTAAAAACAAATACATACTATAATTTAATAGAAGTACTTTCAACTATCTATGTAGTCGTTATCAAATTATAGTATATATTTGTTTTTAAAATATGTTTTACTATATTAATTATTGTATTGTTTTGAATAATTATATATATATCAATAATAATGACAAATATAAATAAACAACATAAATGAAAGTTTTTATATAATATATTTCCAGTATGGCATCACAGTTCCAGTGTCTTCATTTTAAACTACAAAATCAGTAGTATATTTTTCATTAACTGATGAAAATCTTATTTGCTTCTTAATTTTAAACAGCTACTTTTCTGAAATCAATCAATATGATGAGTGAAAACCCCTTTTCTTCAGATGTAAAATAATTTTAACAAATCATAACAATAATAAATTAATTTAGAAATATATATAGAGAGAAATAAAAATTATTAAACATCAATAAATAGCAGAGATAAAATTTCCAAATATACACCTGGGTCTCACAAACGAAATCACGCAAAAATAGACGTAACTTACATTGAAAAACGGAGGATGCGGTCTGTGATTTTTCAAAATTTGCATAAAAGCAAAGCACCAACATAAAATTACTTTAAAATTCGCACACAAAAAAATAAGGAAATAAAATATGACTAATAAAAAATTTCAAATTTGAAAAAAATTGATACAAGACAAACTTTTTTTAACTATAATATTTAATTTTATTCAAAATAATATATTTTTATGCATAATTTACAGTACAGTAATTTACATTTTTTTATACACGTTTTAATTATTATCGCTATTTTCCATAAAACACGTTCGTTTGCAAACTGGTAAAAAATCAAATTTTTCACAGGAAATACAACTAGCGCCAACTTCACACTCATGTTGTGTCAATGGTTTTTTGGTGACAACGTAATTAGTAATTAATCTTTGAGACGATGATTTTATTAATTGTTTCTGAAACTAACAACTAAAAATTAAATTCTTATTTTTGTCTTTAAATTTTTAATTTTCAATTCCATTTAAAAATCAAATTTCACATCACATTAATTTCAAGTCGCTGTAAGTAATTTTTAAATTGTTAATTACAATTAAAAATCAGATTTTAATTTTTAATTGTCAAATTTAATTGTGCCCACTGTTATTACTCATCTTTTAAAAATAAACTTGTGGACACTAAATGATTAATAATTGATTATGTTTTTTTTTAAAAAGCAAAAACAGAATGTGATTTAAAATGCAAAATTAACATGCACAATGTTTGAACAAATTTACATTATAATCTTGTAAAATTTAATGTGTGTATACATAAAATGTGGAAATCATGATTTTAAATTCATTATTGCATAAAATCTTACTATAAAGCACTGAAAATATTGAAATTACTAAGATGAAAGTCGAATTCCAATAATGTGCTATTACTTTCAATATAATGTAAGTGTGCGAAATTTATTATTTAAAGTAATAACACATTATTGGAGTTTGACTTCTGGTGAAACATGAATCGCGTAACTTCAAAATCGTGTTAAATAAGTCCGCATAAAAAGAGACCCAGGTGTATATTTAAAAGATATTAAAGAATTGGATTTCAATAATGATTAATATAAGATGGCAATTTAAAAATAATAATAATTTTGATATATTTTATTACATAAAAATTGGATAAAAATATAATTAAAAAATAAAAGCTATTATAAAATTCAATATTAAAAAGAGAATACTTTTAAAAACATTGTAAATTTTATAAAACAACAATAGTAATATAAAATTGTGAAAACTAATTACTATACATATGTATTCTATATATGAGAGAGAGATTTGATTATTTGGAAATAATGTTTGAAAATTTGTGATAATGTTGACTTTTCATATATATAGATATAAACAAAAAATTTAAAATACATAGTACTGATATCTGATTTACATCTTTTATTAAAAGACTAAAAGATAAGCTGAAGTTGGTCTGCTTTTAGTTTATATGGGATCTCATTAATAAAAACTTATTGCAGATAATATATTTTCAGATTTATAGCATAGTTTTTACTAGAAAGTTTGCTTGGTTACATCACAGCTGCAGCCAGATAAAAAAAAAATGAACTATTCCTATTAAAAACTCAATATTTAAATCCATGTCAGTGAATATCTTTTGTGATATATATATAACCACTAGAAATCAGTCAACACTTAGACAATATCACCATCAACAACAATCAACAATCTCAAACTATTGTCAAGACAACCTCCTTTTAATAATAATAGTGGAAGAACTCATATAAATATAGTATTTAGTAAAAACTTTAGATCCTAATTTTTTTTTAGTAATTTTACACACTGAGAATAAAATTCCAAACTTGACTTTCATTAATAATCTTCATTTTTACATACTGCAGCAAAAGTATTAATATGAAATAAAACATTAAAATTATTCTTCCCAATACTTCAAATATTTAATACAATCTTTTTCAAAGATCTAAATAAATACAATCATTATAACAATTGTACAATAAAATGAAAAATATGGAGGGGAGGAGGTTAAACCAATTTTTTTCCAAATATATCAAAAGTGACTTTATTATTTGCATATAATATAGTGAAGTCACAATGTTTATTGTATCATTATATATTGCTTCACATAGACACTATCCAAAAAAAAAAATGTAGATAAATATATATAAACAAAGAAATTTATGATATGGTAGTAGCCATTTTTTTATACCTAAAAGTGCATAACATGAACACATTATTAATGATGTTTAATTGAGTTATATAAAAGCTCATTTTATGATTTGCCTTTTTTTTTCTTTTTAAATTTTAATATGGTACAATATTTTGTAAAACAAAATGTTTTTAAAATGTAGAGTTAAAAGTTTAAAAAAAAAATGTAAATTATTTTTAAGAAAGTTTCAATTTGAAAATTTTTAACTGAGATGGCTAACAGGAAGTAGAAAAAAGTCTATAAATTTCAAAGTTAATATGGAGTTAAAAACATTAAGCAACTAGAGAAGATTTTATTTGTGACAATGAGATTGCTATAGTGTTTCTATATGGAAAAAATTATTGAAGAAAAAGGATATTGTCCAGAGTGTGTTGTTTAATTGTGATAAACTATTAATTTTATTTTAAAAATAAATATATGTTACAGTAGATTCTTATTATTTTTATATTTTGAGTGAATGTAAATGAATGAACACACAAACTAAATAAAGATATATGTGTATTCTTTTAACTTATTATTAATAAGTATATTATTATTATTTTTTAATATTACAATCTTAGTTTATGTATGCATACCATGCACACAATAAGAAACTGTTATATATATATATATATATATATTGTAACCATATATTTTAGTATATATATATATATATATATATATATATATATATATGCATGTAAAAAGTACTGTGCATGCTCAGTAAAATAATATGTAATCTATTGAAATCAAAGCTTATCAACAAAATACAAACTTTTATTATACATGATATAAGATATATGCAGAAAAAGCAATGCACCTCCACAGTATCTATTTTTGTTCCCAATTTTTTTAGATATGTTATTGTATTTATTTAAACCTGGAAAAAGGACATAATAAATAATTTAAAACATTTTGTTTTTATAATACTGATTTTTTTTTATTTACTTGATAGAAATAAAGCTTTTTTTAAAAAAATGGGGATGGAAACCATATTTTTTAAATTGAAATAACATTTTAATTATAAAAAAAAAAGTTAAATAAATATGTTATTTATTTTGAGAGAAACACATATTTAATTAAATTTTATAAAACTAAGGAAAAAATATGAGTAAAATTGCATTTTACAATTTCACAAAAAACATGACTTTTCTTGTTTGTAAAGTTTCAGTTGAGTGATTTTTTGCTGAAAATATATATATTAACCTAAGAGCTGAATAAATATGTCATGTACTTATTGATAAATATTTATGTAGTTTGGTTTTACAAAAATAATAATAAATAAGTATATAAATTATGTAACAAGTTGCATTCTTTAATTTTAAAAATAAGTATATTCAAATAAAATCTGAATGAATACATTGCTTACTTATTGAAAAACAAATATTTAATTTAATTTTACCAAAATAAAAATAAATTATATATAAATAAGTGACATTTTTAATTTTTCGAATGCAAAAATCTTTATATTCTTTTCATATAGTTGCATAATTTACTTTTTACTTGAAGACATTGATATCTTAATATTTTAGTTAAAACTAATATTAATCAAATCACATTTTGTTCTAGTTTTTGATGTCATATATTTAAAATCCATAAAATGAGTACTATATATAACTGAAAATGAAACACTCTGAGCCAAGGGCAGTATTAACACTTCAGAAGCAAGAGGTGGTCTGCAAGGTTAATTAGTTTTGACCTGTTATATTATAGATGAAATATTTATCATGATTATTGTACATAAAAATTCTCATTTGTATTTCATGATATTTTTAGAAGTCTATAGAAATCTTATGACTTTATATATAATAATTGAAACTACTCCAGAGCCATCTATTGCAAGCTTGACTGATTATAAATAATATATTGCAGAATTTTTAGATTTACATCTGGTGCTATTCTATCTAAATACCCAGGCTACTTTCTGGATTACAGTTTTTCTCAGCAAGAAGTTTGAATCTAATGTACCTTGAATAGCTGTGTCTAATACAACTTTCATTCATTTTTTCCTATCAAGATACTAACTTAAAATTCAAAACCATCTTAATGTTTGGAATCCAAAATAACTTGTTTGTTTGCAGTTATTTAGATTTGACACTAGAGAAGTAACTACAATTTTTAATCTTAGTTTTATAGCAAATGTAAACATATGATATTTTAAATGCGAATGTATTCTAAATACCTGAAGTCTAGATATAATATAGGGGATTTGAACGCAGACTTTCAAGATCCCTTTATCCATCCATTCTATCTCATATAACAAACACATAACCACACACATATGATATTTGTATATAAATTTGTAGTTACAGTATTGCTATTATTTAATATTTATATTTAATAAAGTGAGAAAAATAACTACTTAGAAAATATTATCATTATTTTTTGATTACAATTAATTAAAATGCTGTATCATTATAAAAATTTGTCTTAATAATATACAACAACAATATAAATGTATTTAATTAATAATAATTACACAAAAAAAAGCCTTTGATACATGGTTTTATCCTCTTTTCAAATAGTAACAATCTATTTTAATGTTAACCAATTATTGCATATAGAACACCATCTAGTGTTTTATAATGGAAGTAAAACAATAACAATTATATATATATAATCTGCATTTTTTCTGTTGTCTGATTGATGAATGTATGAATGTTTGCTTGATGTTATGTGTCAAATTCAAAACCGCTATGTTTATGCGAAGAAAGTAATTCTGCCAATAAATAAAAAATACTGGGGAAAAATCAATATGATTGCTTTTAACTACAGAGATATAGTATATTTTACAGTAAAGGTACCCAGCCAGCTGCAAAAACAGCCACAATTGCCAATTTTTAATTCAGTATTAAGGTGCCCTGTGCTTTCATGGTCTGTCAATCTCGTAATATAGTTCAGATGAATGCCACACTTAGCAATGTTTAATAAAAAAACATGTTTACATTAAATCTTTAAAAGAATTGGCAACCAATTAAAAAAAAAAATTACAAATATTATATTTATTAAAAAAAAATATTACAAAAACAAACAATATTTTTGTATTCTGACATTAGTAAATGATAACTATTAATAAAGCTAAACAAAGCTATTACAATTAGTCTTGATGTATTGAAAATTAAAATAAAAATTAACATTTTATTCAGAGAGCACTCTAGTAAATATATATTTGCATCTTAATGTTGTCAAATACAACAGATATATTTAAAAATGTAAATTTTAAATTAGCTTTATTAAAATTCAAAAACTTATTTATATAATATTAAAATGGTTTGTTTAATATACATTTAATCTTTAAAACTAAAGCTACCAAATTATTACAGCAGTGATGGGCTGAAAGCATGGAGTTTTTGTATTCTGCTGCAACAGTGGTTCTTCTGCCTCACATTTAAAGTCTTTTGTTTAATTTACATCAAATCTTTAAAAAATTTGTTAAAGCAATCAATTAAATAAACATCAGCTTTTATAAGGCTAGGTGCATCTGGTAGCAAAATAAAACATCAGTAAAATAAAATAAAACTTTCATATAGAGATTCAATATAATGTCGAAAAATTGACTATTTAACATAATAATATACATTATATAAAATTGTGTATCCTATCTTATATAATTATAACACTAGATGGTGTTTTATCCACAATAATTGGTTCACATTAAAATAGATAATTAACATATGAAAAGGGCACAAAACAAACTATGTCCCTAAAAAGGCTTTTTATGTGCAATTATTATTAATATATGTATACTTTTTTTATATATATCAAAGCATTGACCTGGAAGCGAATCTGGTTCAGCTGCTTGGAAAGCAGCTATGCTAACAGCAAGGCCACCAACGTTGTTCTATATGATTTTTATTATTTATTATAATTTATATTCAATAATGTGGATTAATAGTTATTATTTAATATTTAAACTTAAATATTAATTAAATCATAAAAATTTCATGTATAAAAGCATGAAATCTATTTATTGTTCAGTTATTATTATATTTTCTCTTAATCCTGCAAATCTGAAAACACTAAGTAAGAAAAAATATTGGATTAATAATATTTCACCTATATTGATGTGAATGCATTTGATCAATAGTTACCAGACATTATAACACATAAATCTATAAAATATTCTGATTCATACATATAAATAGACAATATTGTTAATTTAAAGATTCTAAAATAAAGAAATTTAGCTGCTAAAACACTTTATTTATATGTTGGAGTATTTTCATCATCTAGTATTGATTGTTAAATGTTTTTAGAAAAACTCAAACTTTAGTTAAACTTTTCAATCCATAACACAACAGTTTGAGTGATATTTTTCATCTTTTTTCTTATTGCTGACTTGTCTAGTGGCAAAACTAATATGAGATTGAACCTGGGATTTTTAGATTCGTGAATTTAAAGTGGCAGTAACAACTATACTATCAAAGGGAATAGTCAGTGCAAATTTTATATCCTGATTTTTTTTTTTTTTTCTTAAAGGCATGGTTACTGACTGGTATCCAAACATTAAGGATTATCTCACTACTTGACTCACAGGTTATTTGTCATTATTTTGTGAATAGTTTTTTAAATTTTCTTCTTTTTATTTTTCTTTCCTGTCCAATATTCTTGTCTTTTTTCAATCAAGCATATTGGATATAGATAAAAAATATTGCTAAATAATCAGATAACTAAATGTAATGTGATAATCAACACTGTTTGAAACATTCATTATTCTTTGTCCTAAAGGAAAAAATAGGGAAACCCAGAGGATCCTTGGGATAAGTATTATAATATTTCTGCTGATTGCTACCTTTGACAAAATACTCAATTAATTCAAATGCTACTTTAACTTCAGTATTTTATATATATTACTTTTTATAAATCTCCACATATACATTCTAATGCATTTTTTTTCTATAATTCCATAAATTTTCTAAAAGTTTAGACTGTCCTGCAATCTTCATCAGAGATTTTGTATAACATTCTTCTTCCCTTTTTAAATTTATAAATTTAAATTTAAAGTTATAAATTTTTAAATTTAAAGTTATAAATTAAAAAGAAGAAAATTATATAAAAGCTCTGATGAAGACTAAAGGACAGTCGAAACTGTTAGAAAAATTAAAGGAATTATATTAAAAAATTTGTATTAGAGTGTATATGTGGAGATTTATAAAAAGTAATATATATGAATATATGAAGAAATGCAAGAAAGTAAAAGAGAAGATATAAGAATAATACTTCTAAAAAGAAGAAAAGACATGAAGAATTAAGGTCAGTTATAAATTTAAAAAGCAAGAAGTTTATACAAAAGCTCTGATGAAGACTGCAGGGCAGTCGAAACTGTCAAAAAAATTATATTTAAAAAATTTGCATTAGAGTGTATATGTGGAGATTTATAAAAAGTAATAAATATATAAAAGAATGCAAAAAATGTAAAGGAGAAGATATAAGATTAATACTTCTAACTTCAGCATTTCACAAATCACAGATTCAGGTTTAATTTCTGTAATTCTACCATTACTGGTCAGGATAACAACACTCGATGAGAGAAGAATATTATTACTCAAATCATTGCGTTTTATATTAATCTATGAACTATTAATATTAGTTCAAAGGATTTGAAAGGTTTAAATAAAGTTTGAATTTTTCTAAAGACATTTAAAAATTGTAGTTGATAGAAGTAATTCAACATATAATTACATGTAATTTTTATCTTTTAATACGTTTTATAAAAAAAGTTCTTCAGTTTCATCAAAGTTTATATTTTAAAAAGTAAAACTCTTTTTAATGACACCGAGAAAGTTTTAAAAACGTTAACTGGTTTATATAATAGCAAAAGATATGAAACAAATTTGTAGCAGACGCAGAAATTATCAATTAGAGTAATTTGAACATTTTTGGAGAGGGTATTCAATTCAGTATTCACTCAAATTATTAACTCTAACCAAAGAGAAGTCAAATACAGAAAACCATTAAAATAATTTTCATTTCTTGTAACATTATAATATTTTACTATTAAATGAGCGATCACTTTTCTTTGCTTTGACTAATGAGGCTATCTTCAGCTCATAGATGCTAGGGTAAGCTTACAGTAGACATTATTAGTACCTGATTCAATCTCGTAATAGAAGTATCAGCTTAATAAATCAGAAAGAATGACTAGTAAACAGGAAAATGACTTGTCAATTGGAAGAACAAATCTAGAATCAGATTAATGAAAAATGGCATAATTAAGTTTTCATTAATCACTCAAATATAGACAATTACTTTGCTCATTGCTACAAGAGCAATATTCAATTGAATTGACGTCTGAAACAAGAAAAAAAAATACTAATGAATTATTATATGCAGTATAGAATAAAATATCAGAAACGATTAGACTAGGAAATCTCTTTCCTTTTACCAGTCTGTCATAGAAAAAAAAAACAATATATTAAATTACAAGTTATACATGTAAATATATATATAATATATACCACATACTTTGGCTGAAAATTAATCTTATATATCTTTACATGCATATGTATTTGTGAAAACATTATTTTTTTAATAAACTAGTAAATGGGACTATTTTCATTTTATCGGTGAAATTCCTCGAGTCTATCACATAACTGACAATGTTTAACACATATCAACATTAGTGAAATATATATTTTTTGAAGTTTTTATATTTTACGTTTTAAATCGGTACGCCCTTACCCTGCACAGTTTGGTGCAATTGGTAGAGTATCTGCCCTTTTTTAACACACTCCTTACCTCAAACTCTATTAGATCACAATTACATATCTGCATAAAAAGTTTAGAATATTCCCTCCTATTATACATCTATTGTACCAAAAACTTTTGCTTATCACATGATCCAGGGGCATTAAACACCTGGTTCTCTATGCCTGCTTTCATTGTACCACACTTTTTCAAAAAAGACTGGTTTCTATCCCCTTTTAATATCTCATTGAAGAATGAATAATCAATGCACTTACAGGCACTGACACATTTTAATAATTCTCTTAGCACACTTATCACCTCAAACTCCATTAAGTTGTGACTGACATTAGCATAAAAATTCAAAGCACTGCCTCTTATTATATATGCATTTCATGAATGTTTGCTAATATAAGGCAAACTGGAGGCATGAAACACCTATACCTCCAATCTCACTCAGTACTCATTTTCTAGCAAGGTAGGGACTGGTATTAAAGCATTGCTTTGTAGAGATATCTGACATTAAATATGTACTCACTTTTTCAAGTTACCTAAATTTATTTAAATGAAGTGTATAATAAGATACTCAAGAGGTTATATAATATTCAAGCATAGATATGAAGGATTGATGATTTTCAAGCCAAAAGCTTTTATCTCTTAATACCTTTCTCTACCACTGTACTAAATGGTATAAAGTGATATGTACCTATTATGACAAAATACTGCAAATCTATATTAACACTTGCAGCTTCTTTCTTTATCATAAGTTATTATGTTATACTTATTTCCTGTTTTATAAGATAGTGTTACCAAAAATTCTATTTAGAAAGTTTGCAAATCAGTTTTACGATCAGTTACACTTGGAAAAACTTTAAAAATCTCTCAAATTCTTCTTTATAAAACGCAGACAAGTTAATTTTTTATCTAATAGTAAGACTATAAACTCAAACGTCTTGAATTGAGGGCCAAGTCTGCCCCTATTAGTTTTGAACGTTACCTGTTTTATTATTATAACAAGAAATGGATTTGTTATACTGTATATACAAATTTAGACTTTTTAGAGAAAACTTTTTTTAAGCAAATAATCTTAAACTTAGATAAATTGATAAAACAATCAATAGTCCACTTTGGAAGTTCTTTATAAATGTAGGTAAATACCTGAAGACATTGCAAATTTTATACGAGATCTGCTAAGATAATCATAACTTTCATTGTGACAAGTTAATAAAATTGTGTTTCCTCCATTCACATGTTGGAAAATTGCTTATTTAATATCATAAAACATATCTAATAAAAAAAAATACTTTTTTTATTTTCGATCAAAGAATAATATTACACTCTTTTTTCTTTCTCATTGAAAACAATTTTTTTAATGTCTTAATTTAAAGGAATATTGTTTGAAACATTTTCTGAGCTCTGAAGCATTATTTGCAAAACTAACCAAACCAGCTGAAAAATTTAGATATTCATTTATTTTTATTGTCTTAACTTGCCATTATAATCTACCAAATATTTTGCATAAAACTCATTTTAGTCTCCACACTGTGATTTAGCAGTTGATATACTTGACTCACATGAAGAAGATCCTAATTTAAACCTGCAGAACTGTATCTAAATAAAATTATGCCTATAGAAAAATTAGATGATTTGAAAAAATCTATATATAGTAATTAGAAGTTCACTATTGGTAATAAAAAGTAAAAATTTAAAATAAATATCTATTTTTTCTTTCATTGCTGTTATGCCATTTAATGTAACTTTTAGTAACTAGTAAATATCATATGAAAGCACTTATCAAATCTCTATTCTGTACTATTTTATACCATATACCCAAGCAAGTTTTTAGTTTATAGCTTTGAGAAGATTTGGATCTTGGAATAGTATATGTGGACCATTAGCATTTTAATGCTTCTTCCTTCTAGATATCTTGTTTTATTTGTCTATTTTACTATCATAATACCATCTAAAACAATTTTTCTGTTTAAACATATAGATCTAAAACTGGATAGGGATTTAATAGCCACTATCACTTGGTAACTTGATGTGAGAAAAAGAGTATGTGGCTGAATAGCAATCTGTAAACCGGAGTCATGTGGTATGGAAATAATTCAAAGTCTCAGTCAATAAATTTACATATTAAAATGTGCATGTATGAATAGTATTAATAAGAGAAGAAAATAATTACTATAAATTTCTGTAAAAAGTTTTGAAGATATGGAATTATCCTGTTGAATAATCTTATCACTATAGATCTTTTTAGGTCACTGCACAATTTATTCATTGCTGTTTAACATTTGATAAATATTCTTCAGAATTTGGACATATTCTGAATCTCTGTCTTAATATTCCAAAGCTATAATCATTACAAACATGCTTAGACAAACCAATGTTTTTTTCCATAATCTACAAATCAAACACAAAATGGCACTTTATATGCAATAACTTTTTCAAAATTGAAATGGCAGTAACTGCACCTCCTATTGAGCTATGTATAAACTAATAGTCACATGTCAATAAATTATGAACTTTTGCATTTGATTATTAGTTTATATTTAACTAATTGGTAGTTGCAGTTACTTTCATTTTAATTTTGTACTGATAATCTATGATTATTTATAGTTACCATTAAACATCACATGATGTATGGAGAGTTTAGTCTCTACGTATATATAGTTACATTGGTATTTTCAGTAAATTTTCTTAATATTTAGAATATCTTGATTTTTGGTTGGTTCAAACTCCAGATTTTTTGTAGACAATTTACAACAACCTTACTAAAGACCTTGAAAAAAAACTGATAGAAGATTGATTTATCTGTAATATATAATAATTTCTTTTTCACCTTTTTAAAATATCAATATCATTTATTGTATTCTTCCAATTATTAGTATATATTTGTCATTTAGATGTTTTTTCACAGATTTTCCAAAACTTACTATATTTTTCATTTACTGGATCATTTCCTAAAAGTTTCCTATTCTTCATAGATGTATTGCATCTTTCTTTTTAAATATAAGATCTTTCATGTTGTTATAAAAGATTACTTTTTTTTCCATGGCAATATAGTTTTTTGTAGAAGTCTATCACACATTTTCATAATGTTGTCTCTCATTTTAATAATAGTTTCATCTCTCTCTTTCTTTGTTTTATTGTTGAAATAACTTTTTTGCTCAAACAATAAAATAGTATACTTCTGAGACGTTTATTATAACTTTTCATGCCAATTTTTAAATTATATTTTCTTAAATCATTTATCAACTGTTATTCATATCATTTTCCAAAATTCCTACAATCATTCTTTCTAATTTTCAAGTTTCTTCTTTTCTCCATATATTGTGCTGACTTCATTGAAAAATTTAAGAATTGCTGTCTTTGTGTTGAATCTATTAATTCATTTCTGTTTTGGAATACTTTTTTTAAAAATCAAAATATAATCCAACTCTGCCATATTTTTATTTAAAGGACTTGGTCTATTTTCAATTTGAATTTTTCTCACACACAAAAAAATATAATATAATGACTTTTTTCCACAAAATACCTATATTTATGACCTCTTTTTGCATTCATATCAAAACTTACATGCTTTCAATATTTAGTCATTTTCTACTTCTGCATTGAACCCTGCATGACAATTCTAAATGTCGTTTGATCTAATAAATATTCTATATGTTTTTTTACAAAAATTCTTTACTTACTCATCACAATAAAAAACTAATTGAGATCTAAACCTGAATTATCTCTATTTGATATTTTCCACCAATTTAAAAAACTATTCCTAACCCTGCATCAGAAATACTATTAATTTCCATTGAGAAAATTCTTCCAGTTTTGATATTCTGCATTTATAATAAAATACATGCCCACCTTTCAAATCAAATTGTCTTTTTATATTATTTCAAGTTTTGAAATTAAACTGAGAGAGTGCAAACCTTTCAAGCGCTTAGCCAATCAGATCACAACTACTGAGACAGAGAATTTAACAAGAAAAGGGTGGTTCCACTCTGATCTTTACTTGTCTTTCTATATATCCAAGCCAGTCCAAAGTACTTAGATCTGAAAGCGTGAATCTTAAATATCTTCACCTTCAACTCACTGAGTTCTAATTATAAACATACAGCGTAAAATCTTTCGATTTACTACGCAGTAGTTTTTAGACGTTATAACTTGCAGCAATATATGTAAATAATATTTATTTTACAAAGCGCAGACGATGTGACAATGTTTCATCTAATAGTAGATCATTATTTTTCCACTCCACATTATCTTTCTTTCGAACGTTTTCTACAATTATAGATAGATAATCAAATGATTACCTACATCTACAATCTGACAATTTTTAGCATCCTTGACTTTCAGTTGACAACTATTACATTAGCTAATAACTTTATAAAACCCCAATTTATTTTTATATATCATGACTATAAATATAAAAAAGATCATTCACATTTATTTATCTTTCTTCAAGAAAACATCCCCTAATGTCTCAAATAAAATCTGTATGATCTTTTTTGGTCCTAAATTTAGAAATAAAGGCCAGTAAACTCATTGCACTGGCTAAAGAATGATATGGGAGAAGATTATTCATATGTTTACCATATAAAGAGTCATATAAAATAGCAGTTGTGCTAAGATCATTTGGAATGTGTCCTGACTGGTTGTTTTAAGATATCAAAAAGGAAATAAAAATAATCTTTTCAATTAGTAGCAATTTTTTGGAAATTCAAACAAATAACTATAATTGGATATTATCTAACTAATTAATATTTTAATTCTGACAATCATCTTCTTATAATGCTCTAGAGCAATCTCTTACTATAGGAAATAAATACGAACAATATATACTTATTCTAGAAATTATTTTGAATTTTATGAAAATATTGGTAGAATAAAAAAATGATAAAGGCATTATAAAAAATAAACTTAAGATAAAATAGTCACTGGTATTTAATTGTTAAAATTTTCCTTAATACTCAATAACTTTATTTAAGAATAATAACATCAAACATTGTTTAGTGCAGTGGTAGAATAAAAGACCTATGAGCTAAAGGTCTATAGACCACAGTTTTATTAATTTCCCTGAATCAATTCATATGACCTGAATGATTATCTTAGTTTTTATGATTTATCACCATATATTGATATGACTATAAAAATAACTTTAAAGTTTTTTTAATAGTTATTTTTTAGAGTCATATCAGTATATGGTGATAAATCATAAAAACTAAGATAATCATTCAGGTCATCTGAATTGATTCAGGGAAATTAACAGAGCTATGGTCTATAGACCTTTAGTGCATAGATCTTTTATTCCATCACTGCACTAAACAATGCTTGATGTTATTATTCTTAAATCAAGTTCTCTTATATTATTTGTCAATTATAAGATATATCAC